>OY856414.1:835328503-835403503 GCA_963693085.1 Alisma plantago-aquatica | reverse complement strand
CCACCTGGTTATGGGCTCCAGCTGGGCAGATGTGTTCGAGGAGCGGATGATGTTGCCGTTACGGCTGGTGTTGGCGTCGGCTGAGAAAACCAAAGAGGTGGTCTGTATAGTCAAATAAATAATGGATTAGTTATACAATTAGTTAAATGGAACAAAGATTGACGGAGTATATTATGTGTACGTTACCTTGATATGGCGGGCGGCCTTTGTCTCGTTGGCTTGGGACGAGAATTTCTTGGAGAAGCGGTAGTCGTCCACGTGGGAATACTCTTCCGATGGAAGGTACCATCCGGAGCCAGAGGCTGCAGCAGGCATAGCAGAAGAAGCATTGGCTTTGTCGTCCATGTTGCTTCCGCCGCCGCTGTGCATAATTAACTCAGATATGTTGCTTTTACCAGCCATCAGGAACTGTGTTGGTTCTCCAGTCAACGCGGGAAGACGCTGCGCCGGTGCCATTGCGACGGAGGCGGTGCCGAAGGTGAGAGCCAGGAAGACGAAGAAACCAATCAAGTGCCTGAACGAACGAAGGAGGACCACAAAAGCCGTTTTAAAATTCTCTACCGGCTCCCAATGCCGTCAAGAGTAATTGTGAATTGCGAAATCGAGATCCAGATTGTTTCAGTGAAAGATGTACTTACGTCCACACGTTGATGGTCTCGTTGTGGACGGAGAAGACGCTGAGGAGCGTCTCCTTCCACGGCCAGTTGCTGCGGTAGTACCCCAGGATGAACTCGTTATGCTTGAGGTACTCCGGAAGCGAGTCGTAGTCCACCAGCTCGTAAGTCGTCTTCTTCTGCTGCTCCTTGGTCTCTTTGCTCCCGGCACAGCAGCACTTGGAGCCCGGGTTAATGTGGCTCTTCTTCTCATCTCCGACACCAGCGCCTCCGGCTATGAATGCGACGGAGGCGGCCGCCATCGCGGAGTCCTCGAAGCCAACTACCTCTGCGGCCGCCACCATTTTTTCCTGGACAGGAGCGCTTGCTTTATTCCCTGGCCTCAAGGCCTTTGCAAGCAACTGCCCAGCTGATATATCGGTTGGTGATTACAGTTGGCCCAGCTGATCAGAACAGGTGAGCAATTAAGAGGAGGAGACAGATAGATGCAGAGAGAGAAAGAGAGAGGGAGAGGTGTTGTCACTTATGTGGTGGTGTGGAGGGAGGTGCTGCCCTGCTGGCCTATTTGTACTGGCTGCTCCATCGAAATAAGATCTCTCTGCCTTCTGCCACCGGGGGACCATCTATTTTCACAAAAGGAGGAAATCAAATGTTCAGGTGAAGAGGAGGCTATAAATTAGTTATCTATACTATTATAAAAAAAGCGAGTTTGATGCTACGTTCTCCTTGATTCACTCTTTTCTCTCCTTTTTTCAAGAAATTTTACTCCTACAAATATTTATTCTCACACTCTTCTATTAACTTTTATTATCTTTAATTCTGTATTTCTCTCTCCATCCTACGGAAACCGTTCCTTGATTATCTCATTTCAAACAATTAACACAAATATCTTTTACCGTAGGACCCTTTCACGGATGAATCCTCTTTCCGCACATTTCCAACAAATTTTATATGTCACGTGCATGTGCGTGTGTGCGTTCACTAGTAATTAAATAAACAACAGTCGCACGCCCCAATTTTTCCCTAAAACAGTAAAACTAGTGAAGCAGACGACCGGACCAGACGGTCACAGAAACATTCAGAGTGGGCGTTACGAGTTAGAAGTTAAAGAAAGCTTAGAACTGGTCGCATCTAGCTCACTGAGGAAAATGATTTCTTTGAACACTGAAATGGATGGGGTTAATTAAGTCCAAGGTCAGCAGTTTGGGCTTCCCGCTCGCCTCCTCTATATTTCAGAGGCGCCCGATCTTGAACAGGGAAGCAACCCCCCGTTGCCCGCTCGGGGTTAAGACCGGGAATATAGCTTTGTTTGGACTAGACTAGGAGTAACGTGAGCTGAGCCACATAGTTTCTTGTGATTAATGGATAACGAAGAATGTTAGGTTTCACCATGCGACACTACTCATGCGTGCGCGAAAGTTAGATAAGACAGGAACCCATTTTGGATAACTGTAGGATGTTATGTCGTAGGCTACAAATAATCTTTACTTCTTTTTTTATAGAGTTACTTCTGTATTTGCCTCGAAACTATACTTTGTTTTCTCTTAGTTTGCTTTGCATTAGCGCGTAAGCATATTTTATTGCATCTCAAATTAGACGACGTAATAAAAGTGTCACGGAATTTGATATATACTTTCAACCATATGGTGATACCAAATCACTTATATGGCTTCAAGAAAGGGGGCAACTCCTGAACTAACATTACCTATATTTTCATAATAAAGTACAAAAAGCATAAACAACATCCATTTGTTGTTGTAATATATAAAATATCATTTTTTATAAATTTCAAAAATAGCAAGAATGACACTTTTCTTGGAGCAATGTGTGCATACCGACAAACGCTTTTATGGAAGAAAAAATTGTGTCACATTTTGGGATGTCTTGCTCCTGTGGGGCCAATGCGGTCCTGAATAGGACGCATTGCGCACTTTTGAGCCCAGACATTGGCCCTAAGTATATTATAGAAATACCAATAGTAAGTATTCCGTAGATTGTCTCTATTTCTATTAATTATTCACATCATGCACTTGTTTCAATCTAACAAATGCCTTAGTTAATATCTTTAATTATATTGTTGTACTTTGGTTAATGAATATCATATTCCATATTTTATATTGTATACATTAAATGGAGGTTATAAAATATCATTTCACATTTTTCTCACTCTCCTACAGCTAATATTGTTTTAGATCATGAACAATCCTAATATATTATTAAATTATATTCCAATGTGGCCCATTGTTGGATGCATTTATGCGTTTTCTTAATTTCCCTCACATATTAATTGTAACTATATATAATACAGGGAATGGAACAATAATATTCCAAGAATATTCACGTTTTCAATGATTAGATTCAATATGCAAAGAAGACGACTCTGCATCAACCTAATAAATATAATCCTTGCCCACAAAAGTATAGTCATTAATCTTGATTGGCTAACATAATGTATATTATATAAAATATACTGAAAAATACAAAATGATGCATATATTAATGTCTACAAAAATTTCTTCAAAGAGGCGCGAGCTATAAAACAAACTAAGAAGATATTGAAAAAAAAACTATGCAACGATAGCACACCCTCATCCCTCATCTCTACCTTGTCCTTTTCCTTATCCTTGTCCTCATGCACATCCTTACATTCATTCGCGTACCTCTAACATGTGTGTAGGGAGCTTGTCAGGAGAATCTTCTAGGTGTCAATCCATACAAAGAGGAAGTTGAGGTTCATTTTAAGTTGGAAGACTCGGTTTAGGGTGAGAAGTTTTCACATACTAGGTAATAACTCCGATGGGTTATTACATGAATGATTTTCCAAAAAAATGTTTATCCCAAGGTGAATCTTAGCTAACAATTACACTTTTAAATATAGGTTGTGGGTAACTAAGATATTGATGTGGTTGAGACTAGGGTTGTGACACCCATTACCACAAAAAATGAGATTACTCAAAACAAAGTGAGGAATTATTACTAACAACCACATTACCACAAAACATGGTAAATGAAAAACCAATTGCATAACAACATCTCAAACTGAACACATCAAATCTCGAACCACAGGCTTAGGCCACCTGTATCTCATACATGCCAAGAGATATTACATGTTACTGTTGAAGGACTATTAGGCCACAACCTATTCACATATAACAACATGTTCACATATACAATCCATATCTGTACAACTATTGTAAGGACCCTGACCTCCATTTAGGGCTTATCCTGTTTTCTTTGCTTAACCTTGGTGCTTAGATGCTTGCTAATCACCTTTGGAGGTGATTAGGGTTTGTTGGTGCTTTGTTGAGAGCTGGAGGTGTTACTCGCAGTTTACCCAAGTCTAGGGTTTGTGGGCAAGTTTGTCACCTCGTGAGGAGTTTCTCCCTCTCCTTACTTCCTCTAGTGTTGAGAGGAAGGTTTGGGCTCGTTGCTTGAGTTCCTTTGGGCTTGGTTGAGCTTGTTGGGCCTTGTGGTGCCTTGCCTTTGCTTCTTTGGACCTTGTGTCGAGCAAGAGTACCCTGTGTCGGCCTGGGTGTGTCGGCCTGTGCTTGTGTCGGCCTGTGCTTGTATCGGCCAGTGGTGTGTCGCCCAGGGTGTGTGTCGGCCATGGTGTGGGTGTGTCGCCCATGGTGTGGAGGTGTGTCGCCCATGGACCCTTTCACCCTCTTTGACCTCGTTTGTGTCACCACTAGTGGACACTTGGTGCTTGCATGTGGCAATGACCTTGGACATGTGTTTAGGGCATGTTTGAGTGGTGGCTTTGCCCATGGACAAGTGTCCCTAGGTGGGCGGCACCTTGCCTTGTCTTTCCTTGGTTTCTCCTCCATCCCCTCCAATATATGCGTCTCATTTCCCTTGCTAAGGATCCCTTTAGTTCCTTAGTTTTCCCTCTCTCTTGGTGCACGACACCCTCTTCTTTTGCAGCTTGGTGGCTGAACCCTAGGGTGCCTTGCTCTTATTCTTGTGGTGGTGCTTGGAGCTTTCTTAAGGCAGGTTACATAACTCCTAACCCTAACTACACTACCTTCCTTTATGTTCTTATATGTTGCTTATGATCATATCGACTATGTATGTTGCTAGTCTAGTTTCTTGCCTAGTTGCTTCATGTTGGCCGAACCTATATTCTAGGGTTTCTTGTTGAGAAACACCCCTTTCTCTCATTGGTCTAGAGGAGTGAGCTTGAGTTCTAGTAATATGGGCAATACCCCTCTCTCGTTTAAGTTGAGAGGTGAGCTTGTGTTCTAGTGGCTTGAGAAACACCCTCCTCTCACCATGGACTTGAAAGGTGAGCTATGTGGTGGTTGTGGACCTTTATTGAAGTTGAACCTTGTGTTGCCCGATTGGTGTTAAGAAGCTTGGCAAGACCCCTCTCTCTTGATAGTTGAGAGGTGAGTCATCTTCTTAATCCATTAGGGTTTTGGGTACCCTTGTGCTTGAGGTTGGTGGTGACCTTGTCAGGGTGCACCTTGGCCGATATGGCTTGGGGTTGGTGTTGCCCGATACCCCTCTTGACCTAGAGCTTTGGACGTTATGATGTGGTGTTGTGTCGGGCGTCACATACCTAGTTCCTGCCTTGTTGTGTCGACCATCACACCATGATAAGTACCCTGCCCGACACCCTTCACCTCGTTATACCATGATGTTATGGAAGCTTGTTAGCTGGTTCTGTGGTAGGCATCATCCCTTGACCCTATCCTTGTGTGTCAGCCGATAGATGTGGCTAGCTTTGTGCTGAGCGTTATGTTTTCTTTGCTGCATGCGTTGCACCTTTGGGCGTTATGCCTTGCGGTGTGGTGCTGCCTGATACACCTTGTGCGCGACATGCGGTTGCACGATATGCCTCTTTGGCCGAGCTGCACATCTTTGCTGCCCGATATGCATGTGGTGCACGATGCTGCGTTGCCCGACATATGAGGTGTGTGACACCTAGGGTTTCCCGATATACCCTGAGGTAGCCTGACACCCTTGCTGGTTGCTTGGCCGATAGGAAGTTAGTGTGATTGGCCGATATGTGCTGGTCTGCTTAACCGTTATGCGTTTGAGTGTTGGGCGATAGGGGAGAGTACCCTGCCTAATACTATCTTTGGTGAGGGTAGTGGGCGTTTCTAGTGAGGGTCTTGTTCCTTATATGGATAACATATATGCTAGATCTTATTTATGCATCACGTTTGATTGACAATAGTAACCCTTGATATGCTTGATGGTAATTGTTATAGTAAGTGCAGATCTATGCATCCTAATACGACATCTCATGTGTTTATGATCATCTTAAAAGATATGTATGTTGCTGAGGAAATGATAAGTGTATCAGATGCTTTGCATGATGATATGACCTATGTCTTGTGGTCACAAGTTGAGGCATGAATGATAAAGCATATATGTTTCCCTATATCGATAATATGATTCTTCTGTAAATCCATGATGATTGTGTATACTAACCATGCAGGTAATGCATATCCAGGTAAAGGGATATGAAGTATATATATATGTTGAGTAACATTGCTTTGATGATGAGACAACATACATGATGTGTTTTGGTCTGAGGACCTGAGTTTGGCTAAAGTGATGGGATTGTTATCCCATGGTGATGATGTAAGCCTTGAGAGGCATGATACTAGGTGATAAGGGATTGAGATCCCATGGCAAATGGATCTAGATGATTGGAAAGAGGCCAATTGGTAACATGTAATGATGTATCCTTGTGATGGATCAAGATGATGTTGATTACAGTAAAAGTATGATATTGAGTTTCATGTTGTTTATTCTTGTTATAAGTTTGCATGTTATACAATTTGGTTGAATCTTGCAATCCACTTAAAATACATTAAATAATCACAGTGGAACATATCATGTAGTTTACCCTGGCCATAGATCCATCATCGTCAGGAGCTGGTGATGGTGAAATGGGTTCTCCTACGGGTTAACCCGGAGCACATATTGTTGAGTATGCGAGGTTTCTACTAGCCTAAAGTGAGGAGGTAAGAGTGCAACTTTGGTTGTAGACTGCAGAGTGTAGATTTAGGCCCGTAGCTCAATATGTGAAGAGCATGGTGAATAGGCCCATGGCTCAACATATGTGATATGGGAGCATGAATGCATTTATGGCTCAGAGCACGGTGAACAGGCCCGTGGCTCAGTTTCACTAGCGCTGATACCTATACCGAGGCGGGCTAGGCAGAGGGTAGCCTGACCCTGTGGCTGAGGCCACTTAAACATGAGACTACGGTCCTACTTGTGTTATACTCGTGCACTGACCACGAGGTGGGAGGTCGTGGAGTCCGGCTCTTCCATTGACCTTGTATGGCACCGACTCCGAGTTTTGCAACCATCGGTTGGATCTGAGCGGTACAGCTCACTTCCTCAGGGCATAATAATACGTAATTCAGCCGAATAGTATTTATTGCTTAAGGCAAAACACGGAACATTAGTTGAGGCCTTACTTGCATAGTTAATCTTGTTATACTTGCAGTTACTTATACGTTCCTTATGTTATGAGGTAAGATCTTATAAACCTTATCTTGTTAATCATGTTCCATAACGAAATACTTGGTTATTTGCCTTCTGTGCAGCTTGGTAAGCTTGATGGTATGAATAGCTTTACTTTATAAACGCTCTTGTTATACCTCTTATCAGTTATCTGCGGTTGTTGCTCTTATCTTTTTGAGGTTTTGTAGTTTCGGCGGGGAGTTATGTTTCTCGCTGGGACTGTGTGTCTCACCCCGCTGGTTTATAACCTTTTTAGGTGTTCGAGATAGACGGGGTGGTGGTCGCGGAGTTGCGGCCGAGCAGCAAGACGAGTAGTAGAAGGCAAGAGATGGATATGCTGCTGTTTTGGTTATTTTGTAGTAGAGTCTTAGAGTCATCCCTGTATTCTCAGGTCCTTGGAGGTGTTTTGACGTTGTTTCACGATGCATAGCCGTTGATGTTTTGTATATCCTAGTGCTGGCCAGATGTGGGCCGTTCTGTATGTATAAACAGGTGATGAACTCATGTGATGACATGATAGCTGATCTCCTAAGCTGTGAACACGTATCAAGGCTTGTAAATGTTTATATGACCTATTTTCTTACAGGATGTGGATCGGAATGTAATAGTTTCTTAGCTTATCTACTTTCTGCAATCGGTTTTAATTAACCCATGTTTTTGGTAATTTGTGGTTTATGGTGTTTTCCGCACGTTTTCGCGTAACACCTCGCTGTCTGTGTGATAGTGGGATGTGTTGCCACAAGTTTGGTATCAGAGCTATAGGTTCGCCGAGTCTATAGGGATTTAGGACTAGGTTGTGTCTGTTCTTGTGAGTTTTCCAGATTCTCTTACATTCATCTTCTGCCCTCAGTGGAAGAAAAGCCGAGATGTCTGGAAACCATGAAGAAAATGCTACTGAGAACAACGATGATGCATCAGTTGATGGAGCTATAGGGCAGACACATGAAGATCGGGTGCCTGAGGTTCCCCAACCTAACCCAGCCATTCTTGAACACCCTGCCTATCAACAGCTTATGGGGCAGATGATGGCTACGATGAATCTCGTGGTAGAAAGATTGCTAGTGCCTCCATCGAGAGCACAGGCTCCCCATGGTGAAACATCAGGTATTGGGAAGACCTTTGAGCGGCTTCGCCGAGTCAGAGCTTCAGATTATACTAGAACGGCTGATCCAGCGGATGCAGATCTGTGGCTGAGAAGTCTTGAGAAGGCTTTCCAGATCCTCGACATCCCCGAAGTGGACAAAGTCAAGCACGATGTCTACCTCCTGAAGAGTAGTGTTGGTCACTGGTGGACCATCGAGGAAGAGAAGCGACCTGGTGAGGTGATCGGTTGGGAGGTTTTTCGGTGCGAGTTCATCAGCAGATACTTTCCGAAGATGTATATGGATGAGAAGATCAGTCAATTTGAGAGCCTACGACAAGGAACGATGAACATCACCGAGTATAAAGCCAAGTTCATGGACTTGTTGAGGTTTTGTCCTCACATGGCAGCAACAAATGACGAACGAATGAGATGTTTTAAGAAAGGCCTGAGTGCTAATCTGACAACACATGCTTCTGCGTTAGAGAACCGAGAGCGGTTCGCTATGTTTGTGGAATCTATCTGGAGGATCGAATGATCGGTAAGGGAGAAAAGAGAATCCATGTCTAAGAAGAGGCCTGCTCAGTTCCAGGGACAGAGGTTTGGTGGCTTCAAGAAGCCCAAGTTTTCAACACCGTCAGTGATGAGAGGTTCCACTGTACCTTCGCAATGGTCTCTGAGTAAGGGAAGAGGATATGTTTCTTCACCGTCAAAGGCACATAGTACAACTTTAGTGGTAGCAACAGGGCCATCTAGGCCACGGTTTGAAGATAGGTCATGCCATCTGCGTGGTCAGATCGGGCATTTCAAGTTAAATTGCCCGAATAGAGATGTTGAAGTGACGCAGCAGCCGAGGCAGAATCAACAAGGGTCAGATAGACAGCAGCCCAGTGGTAGCAGAGGGCGAGGACGCGGTCAAGCGTCGCAAGCGGGATTGTCTGCTGAAGGAAACAGAGGACGTGGACAGCAAGCAATGGCTCAGTTCTATGCTATGAGTCAGCCAGAGGCGATAGTCAACCCACGAGTAGTGACAGGTTAGATGGAGTTATTTCATTCTGATATGTCTTCTTCTTGCTTTATATCTATTTTGGTTGACCCGGGTGCTACACACTATTTTATCGCCTATAGTATGCTTGAGAACTGTCGTTTACCTGTTAGCTGTAAGAAAGATAGCTTGTTGTTAGAAACCCCTCTTGATGGTTCCTCGATGCTTCGAGAAGAGTGTCCATCCTGTGTCTTATCTTTTTCGGGGCACAGTATACAAGTGGATCTTATACCACTTGATATGCATGGTTTTGATGTTATCCTTGGGATGGATACCTTAGAGAAGTATAAGGTTGTTTTGGACTGTGGTTCCAAGCAAGCTGTGTTTGATGATGGAGAGAAGTGGATCTTCCAAGGAGATAGGAAGATTCTTCCGACGTGTTTGGTATCAGCTATGGTTGCAGAGAAGTTGCTACAACAAGGATGTGAGGCGTTCTTAGCTCACGTTGTGGATACCGTTGTGGATACCAAGGCGAAAGGTCCTAGCCTTGAAGAGGTGTCGGTTGTCTGAGAGTTTGCAGATGTGTTTCCTGATGAGTTCCCTGGTGTTCCTCCACCCCGAGAGATTTATTTCGAGATCAATCTAGTTCCAGGAATGCAGTCAGTTGCACAGACACCGTATAGGATGGCTCTAGTAGAGATGGTAGAGCTTAAGAAGCAGTTGCAAGAATTGTTGGAGAAAGGTTTCATCTGACCGAGTACGTCACATTGGGGTGCTCCAGTGTTGTTCATTAAGAAGAAGGACGGATCAATGTGGTTATGTATATATTACCGATAGTTGAACAAGGTAACGATCAAGAACAAGTACCCGTTACTGAGGATAGATGATCTGTTCGATTAGTTGCGTGATGCTACCGTGTTTTCAAAGATCGATCTACGGTCTGGATATCATCAGTTGAGGATTAAGGCGGATGACATACCGAAGTCAGCTTTTAGGATGAGGTATGGTCACTTCGAGTTTGTGGTTATGTCGTTTGGGCTAACCAATGCGCCGACTGCTTTCATGGATTTGATGAATCGAGTGTTCCATGCTTTTCTAGATCAGTTTGTTGTAGTCTTTATAGACGACATCTTGATCTATAGTCAGGGCAAGCAAGAGCATGAGCGACATCTTCGACTAGCATTGACTCTTCTTCACCAATATCAGTTGTATGACAAGTTCAATAAGTGTGAGTTCTGGTTAGAAGAAGTAACTTTCTTGGGTCATGTGATATCTACTGAAGGAGTCAAAGTAGACCCGAAGAATGTATAATCTGTTGTAGAATGGGAATAGATGAAGATGCCGACAGAAGTTCGTAGTTTCCTGGGTTTAGCAGGATACTATAGAAGGTTTATCAAGGACTTCATTTGCGTTGCCGATGACAAAGTTGACCAGAAAGGACGTTCCTTTTGTCTGGGATGATCGTTGTCAACAAGATTTTCAAAGTTTGAAAGAAAAGCTGACTTGTGCTCCAGTGCTAGTGCTGCTAGAGCCTGGAAAAGGCTATGTTGTTTTCTGCGATGCTTCCAAGAAAGGTTTAGGTTGTGTGCTGATGCAAGAAGATCATGTGGTTTCTTTTGCTTCGCGACAACTTAAGAAACATGAGGAGAACTATCCGACTCATGACTTGGAGTTGGAGGCAGTGGTTCATGCATTAAAGATTTGGAGACATTACCTCTACGGGGAAGTATGTCAGATCTTCACAGATCATAAGAATCTGAAGTACATCTTTTTGCAGAATGAGCTAAACATGCGACAACGCTGATGGATGGAGCTAATCAATGATTATGACTGCACCATCGAGTATCATCCTGGTAAGGCGAATGTGGTAGCTAATGCGCTTAGCCAAAAGTCTTCTTCTTTTCCTTCAAAGAAGGCACAATTGAGCTCCTTGGCATGCCATAGACGAGATATGTTTGTTTCTTTACGACAGATGAATGTGCAGATGGAAGTTTCCTTATTAGCTGGACTTTTGGCGCATATGCAAGTCAAGCCTACTCTGAGACAGCAGATCAAAGATGCACAACAAACATATGATACAGTGCAGATGATCAAGTCAGAGTTCAGCAGCGAAAATCGTGATGGGTTCCATGAGTCTGAGGATGGACTAGTTTGCTATCATGATAGGATGGTGGTCCCCAATGCTAATGATCTGAGGAAGTTAGTGCTCGAGGAAGCACACACGTCGATGTATGCTATGCATCCAGAAGTCACCAAGATGTATCATAGTCTGAAGAACTTGTATTGGTGGCCCGACTTGAAGAAAGATGTAGCTAAGTTTGTGGTTAGATGTGCGGTATGTCAGCAAGTCAAGGTTGAACATCAAAAGCTGGCAGGTACGTTACAACCCCTACTGGTACCGTAGTGGAAATGAGATCATATAACCATGGATTTCGTAGTTGGTCTGCCCAGGACAACTAGGAATCATGATTCCATTTGGGTGATAGTAGACAGATTGACAAAGTCTGCCCATTTCCTACCTGTAAAGACAATGTATACAGCCGAAAAGCTCGCTCAAGTATATGTGGATGATATAGTACGTTTGCACGGTGTGCCAGCGACGATAGTTTCTGACATAGGTCCTCAGTTCACGAGTCATTTTTGGGAACAGTTGCACAAAGCATTGGGAATGCAGTTGTGGTTCAGTACCGCCTTCCACCCGTAGATAGATGGACAGTCTAAGATGACTATTCAGATTTTGGAGGATCTCCTTTGAGCTTGTGTTTTAAAGTTCCTAGGTTGTTGGGACATGCATCTCAGTTTGATAGAGTTTGCCTACAACAACAGTTATCATCAGAGCATTGACATGGCTCCTTATGAGGCCTTATATGGCAGGAAGTGCAGATCTTCGTTATGCTGGTATGAGTCTGGTGAATATCAGCTTTTGGGTCCTGAGTTAGTACATCAGACAACAGAAAAGATCAAGGTGATACAACAACAGTTGAAAGTGGCACAAGACAGGCAGAAGTCTTATGCAGACCATCGCCGATGACCTTTGAAGTTCTAGGTAGGAGACAAAGTGTATCTTAAAGTCTCGCCATGGAAAGGTGTGCTAAAGTTTGGCTGGAAGGGTAAGCTAGCACCCAAATATATGGGGCCATACCTGGTCATAGCTCGAGTTGGCAAAGTAGCTTATGAGTTAGAGCTGCCGCCAGAATTGCACAGGTTACACCCATTGTTCTATGTTAGTATGCTGAAGAAAAGTCATACAGATTCAGGGTCAGTGATACAACCAGACAAAGTTAAGCTTGATGAATATGTGACCTACAAGGAATGTCCTGTAATGATCCTTGATAGGAGAGTTAAGAAGCTGAAGTGGAAGGACCTGGTTCTTGTGAAGGTTCTTTGGCATCATCGTGGCATTGAGGAAGCCACGTGGGAGCTTGAGGAAGAGATGAGGAGGAGGTATCCCTCGCTTTTCTCTTTGGATTTTGGGGACGAAATCCCTTTATAGAGGGTTAGTTTGTAAGGATCCTGACCTCCGTTTAGGGCTTATCCTATTTGCTTTGCTTAACCTTGGTGCTTAGTTGCTTGCTAATCACCTTTGGAGGTGATTAGGGTTTGTTGGTGCTTTGTTGAGAGCTGGAGGTGCTACTTGCAGTTAACCCAAGTCTAGGGTTTGTGGGCAAGTTTGTCACCTCGTGAGGAGTTTCTCCCTCTCCTTGCTTCCTCTAGTGTTGAGAGGAAGGTTTGGGCTCGTTGCTTGAGTTCCTTTGGGCTTGGTTGAGCTTGTTGGGCCTTGTGGTGCCTTGCCTTTGCTTCTTTGGACCTTGTGTCGAGCAAGAGTACCCTGTGTCGGTCTGGGTGTGTCGGCATGTGCTTGTGTCGGCCTGGGTGTGTCGACCTATGCTTGTATCGGCCAGTGGTGTGTCGCCCAGGGTGTGTGTTGGTCATGGTGTGGAGGTGTGTCGCCCATGGACCCTTTGACCCTCTTTGACCTCGTTTGTGTCACCACTAGTGGACACTTGGTGCTTGATGCTTGCATGTGGCAATGACCTTGGACATGTGTTTAGGGCATGTTTGAGTGGTGGCTTTGCCCATGGACAAGTGTCCCTAGGTGGGTGACACCTTGCCTTGTCTTTCCTTGGTTTCTCCTCCATCCCCTCCTATATATGTGTTTCCTTTCCCTTTCTAAGGATCCCTTTAGTTCCTTAGTTTTCCCTCTCCCTTGGTGCACAACACCCTCTTCTTTTGCAGCTTGGTGGCCGAACCCTAGGGTGCCTTTCTCTTCTTCTTATGGGGGTGCTTGGAGCTTGGAGCTAGGAGCTTGGAGCTTGCTTAAGGCGGGTTACATAACTCCTAACCCTAACTACACTACCTTCCTTTATGTTCTTATATGTTGCTTATGATCATATCGGCTATGTATGTTGCTAGTTTAGTTTCTTGCCTAGTTGCTTCTTGTTGGCCGAACCTATGTTCTAGGGTTTCTTGTTGAGGAACACCCCTTTCTCTCCTTGGTCTAGAGGAGTGAGCTTGAGTTCTAGTAATATGGGCAATACCCCTCTCTCGTTTAAGTTGAGAGGTGAGCTTTTGTTCTAGTGGCTTGAGCAATACCCTCATCTCACCATGGACTTGAAAGGTGAGCTATGTGGTGGTTGTGGACCTTTGTTGAAGTTGAACCTTGTGTTGCCTGATTGATGTTAAAAAGCTTGGCAAGACCCCTCTCTCTTGATAGTTGAGAGGTGAGTCATCTTCTTGATCCATTAGGGTTTTGGGTACCCTTGTGCTTGAGGTTGGTGGTGACCCTGTCGGGGTGCACCTTGGCCGATATGGCTTGGGTTTGGTGTTTCCCGATACCCCTCTTGACCTAGAGCTTTGGACGTTATGATGTGGTGTTGTGTCGGGCGTCACATACCTGGTTCCTGCCTTGTTGTGTCGGGTGTCACACCATGATAAGTACCCTGCTCGACACCCTTCACCTCATTATACCCTGATATTATGGAAGCTTGTTAGTTGGTTCTATGGTGGGCGTCATCCCTTGACCCTGTCCTTGTGTGTCGGCTGATAGATGTGGCTAGCTTTGTGCTGAGCATTATGTTTTCTTTGTTGCACGCATTGCACTTTTGGGCGTTATGCCTTGCGGTGTGGTGCTGCCCGATACACCTTGTGCGTGACATGTTGTTGCATGATATGCCTCTTTGGCTGAGCTGCACGTCTTTGCTGCCCAATATGCATGTGGTGCACGATGTTGCGTTGCCCGACATATGAGGTGTGCGACACCTAGGGTTGCCCGATATACCCTGAGGTAGCCTGACGCCCTTTCTGGTTGCTTGGCTGATAGGAAGTTAGTCTTCTTGGCCGATATGTGCTGGTCTGCTTAACCATTATGCATTTGAGTGTTGGGCAATAGGGGAGAGTACCCTGCCTGATACTATCTTTGGTGAGGGTAGTGGTCATTTCTAGTGAGGGTCTTGTTCCTTATATGGATAACATATATGCTAGATCTTGTTTATGCATCACGTTTGATTGACAATAGTAACCCTTGATATGCTTGATGGTAATTTCTATAGTAAGCGCAGTTCTATGCATCCTAATACGACATCTCATGTGTTTATGATCATTTTAAAAGATACGTATGATGCTGAGGAAATTATAAGCGTATCATATGCTTTGCATGATGATATGACCTATGTCTTGTGGTCACAAGTTGAGGCATGAATGATAAAGCATATATGTTTCCCTATATCGATAATATGATTCTTCTGTAAATCCATGATGATTGTGTATACTAACCATGCAGGTGATGCATAACCAGGTAAAGGGATATGAGGTATATATATATGTTGAGTATCATTGCTTTGACGAGGAGACAACATACATGATGTGTTTTGGTCAGAGGACCTGAGTTTGGCTAAAGTGATGGGATTGTTATCCCATGGTGATGATGTAAGCCTTGAGAGGCATGATACTAGGTGATAAGGGATTGAGATCCCATGGCAAATGGATCTAGATGATTGGAAAGAGGCCAAGTGGTAACATGTAATGATGGATCCTTGTGATGGATCAAGATGATGTTGATTACAGTAAAAGTATGATATTGAGTTTCATGTTGTTTATTCTTGTTATAAGTTTGCATATTATACAACTTGGTTGAATCTTGCAATCCACTTAAAATACATTAAATAAACACAGTGGAACATATCATGTAGTTTTCCCTGGCCATAGATCCATCATCGTCAGGAGCTGGTGATGGTGAAACAGGTTCTCCTGCGGGTTAACCCGAAGCGCATATTGTTGAGTATGCGAGGTTTCTACTAGCCTAAAGTGAGGAGGTAAGAGTGCAACTTCGGTTGTAGACTCCAGAGTGCAGATTCAGGCCCGTAGCTCAATATGTGAAGAGCATGGTGAACAAACCCATGGCTTAGGATATGTGATATGGGAGCATGAATGCGTTCATGGCTCAGAGCATGGTAAATAGGCATGTGGGTCAGTTTCACTAGCGCCGATACCTGTACCGAGGCGGGCTAGGCAGAGGGTAGCATGACCCTATGGCTGAGACCACTTAAGCATGAGACTGCGGTCCTGCTTGTGCTATACTCGTGCATTGACCATGAGGTGGGAGGTCGTGGAGTCCGGCTCTTCCATTGACCTTGTATGGCACCGGCTCCGGGTTTCATAGCCGTCGGTTGGATCTGAGCGGTACATCTCACTTCTTCAGGGCATAATAATACGTAATTCACCCGAATAGTATTTATTTCTTAAGGCAAAACATGAAACATTGGTTGAGGCCTTGCTTGCGTAGTTAATCTTGTTATACTTGCAGTTACTTATACGTTCCTTATGTTATGAGGTAAGATCTTATAAACCTTATCTTGTTAATCATGTTCCATAACGAAATACTTGGTTATCTGCCTTCCGTGTAGCTTGGTAAGCTTGATGGTATGAATATCTTTACTTTATAAACTGCTCTTATTATACCTCTTATCAGTTATCTGTTGTTGTTGCTCTTATCTTTCCGAGGTCTTGTAGTTTCGACGGGGAGTTATGTTTCTCACTGGGACTGTGTGTCTCACCCCACTGGTTTATAACCTTTTTAGGTTTTCGAGCTAGACGGGGTGGTGGTCACGGAGTTTCGGCCGAGCAGCAAGACGAGCAGTAGAAGGCAAGAGATGGATATACTGCTGTTTTGGTCATTTTGTAGTAGAGTCTTAGAGTCATCCCTGTATTCTCAGGTCCTTGGAGCTGTTTTGACGTTGTTTCACGATGTATAGCCGTTGATGTTTTATATATCCTGCTGGTGGCCGGATGTGGGCCGTTCTATATGTATAAACATGTGATGAACTCATGTGATGACAGGACAACTGATCTCCTAAGATGTGAACACGTATCAAGGCTTGTAAATGTTTACATGACCTATTTTCTTGCAGGATGAGGATCGGAATGTAATAGTTTCTTAGTTTATCTATTTTCTGCAATCAGTTTTAATTAACCCGTGTTTTTGGTAATTTATGGTTTATGGTATTTTCCGCACGTTTTCACGTCACACCTCACTGTCTGTGTGATAGTGGGATGTGGTGCCACAACTATTGCATACAACCAAGAACTTCGTATCGATGTATAAAAACCACAAAACCTCTCTAAGGACCTGAGAGTATAGGGATGACACATATGTCTCTACTATAAAATACTAGAATCATATCCAACCTTTTGAAAGCTACCGCTTGTCCTACTGCTCAACCTCAACCGTACGATCACTACCTCATCGTGCACAACCACCTAAAAGAGGTGGAAACCCATAGAGTGAGACAAACATCCCAGCGAGAGATATAACTCTCCGCCAACGTGTATTATAAACACAGATAACTAAAGCAGGAAGATAACATTATTATCAAGATGAGTAGACTCAGCTAAATGATATAGGCAACGTAGTTAACAATGATTAAACAATTTAGGAATCTACAACTGGGTAGTAGAACATCTTATACTTTTAGAAGGAATATGAAGAACACGTATAACTATTATAAAATAAAAAATATAAGAAACAAGGCAAGGGGTCATCCAATGTGATTCGTATCTGACCTTAAGCAGATATATTACACAGCTGTATTGCATCTTTTATTATTATGCCCTAAGGATTTGAGATGTACCACTCAAATCCAACTAACCACTGTGATGTCAAAATCGGTACCATATAAGATCTATGGAAGAGACAGACTCTACAATCTCACCATCACCTCTCAGTCAGTATGAGAGAAACATCGTAGAGACATAACAGTCAACTACCAACAATGGCATATAGTCAAGCTGAAAAACACCTAGCCCACCTTGGTACATGACACGACGCTAGAGAACATGCTCACACTTGGCCATTCTAAAAAGAGGCACAAATGCAGTTACACTGCTACCTATCACATATCACAATATCAAAGGCATGACTGTAGCCATCGTCTATATATATATCACAGTTGTGGACACAAGGAGATACCTCGACTTGTGCCCCCTCATGTTCAACAATATGTGCTCCGAGTTTCCTTAGGAATGACTCATTTCACCATCCAGCAAAGTACTGACGCTGAAGATGGATCTATGGTACATGGAAACTACATGATTAGGGCTTCACTTTATTAGTTATGTCAATCGTGTGAATTAAGGTTGCATCATACAAGTGGACATACAAACCCTAATTCTTTCTGGCAAGCATAAATGTGAAACAACTCCAGAAGATATAAAATGTATGAAGTACAAAACTTATCACATCATCTCATGATATCACTGTCTCACTACCTTAATCAAGTTCATTAACATTATCACATGTTATCACTTCCATACATGGCCAAAATAATTGTCACATCACTAGGGGATAATAATCCCTTCTCTCATCACCAGAGTATATCACCTCTCACTAGGCATTAAGCCTATGTCAGGTCATAAGACCTATCATTTCATTATGATATCATCATGCCTCATCAAGGCTCATAATCATCACTTGTGTCATATCACATATACACCATATCAATCATTTGCTATGACATTCATTTACCTACATGGTTAGGATTGCACAAATAGGGGAGAGAAAACATCATCTCAATCTATTAAATCAAGCCAGCTCAACAAGTATACCCCACACTTGAGATTAGGGTTAGGGTTTCTCATGTAGCCAATTAGGATTCCAAGTACAATAATTACCATTAAACCCTAGATACATCATCTCCCACCTTCTTGGAACACATTAGGTTTAGCATCATGCTTATGATTATCCAAATCATTACTCCAAATATCACTATGTATCGACCAAACATAAACCAACATGAATGATATATGTGTAGCAACCAACAAAGGCATCACATGTGTAGTGACCATACTCTCATGTATGTGTCGATCAAACCACCAAAGCAAGGTGTTGTGACCACAACAAGGTAGGTGTAGCAACTACAATGATATCCAAGTGTAGTGACTACAACAAGGTCTAGGGTTAGGGTTTCGACCCAACCCACTAGAGAATGTGTTGTGACCGTAACACATCACCACACATGGCTAAAATATCTTCGACCAAAGCAAAACACATCAAGGAAACAACACTTGTAATGACCAACCAAACAAGAATCATGTGTAGCGACCTCCCATTAATGTTAGGGTTTGATGTGCTCACAACAAACCATTCACATGTAGTGACCATAAGCATCCAAGCTATTCCAAGGAACATACAGCCATCTCAAAAATAGAACTAAACCATGTTCAAAATAGAAGACTAACATCAAGGAACTAAGCATCATCAAGGAGGAAAACTCCAAGAAAATATGGTCACCAAACCCTAGATCCATCTCCATAGAAATTAACATGGAAACAATGATTAGAGAGATGATAACCAAGCAACACACATGTGTAAATAGGACCAAAACCCAAAGTTAAACAAGATGGTCAAACCAAAAACATGATTATAAAACCCATGGTCAAGATGCATGTGAAAACCATAACCTCCATAGTCACTACCAAATAGGGTACAAGAATTAGGGTTTAGGAAGAAGAGTATCTACATGAGAATACTCCAAAATCTTAAACCCTATATCATGATAACTTCATTTAGAATATTAGAATCACGTTTTAGAGATGAAAATAGTAACATGCAAGCATTATTATGGTTCTATAATAGAAGAGGGAAAAGTTATATAAACTTCCTTATGATGAAGATCATGCTCCAAAGCCACGAGCTCCAAAGAGAGAGAGAAACTCCAACTAGAATCAACCCCTCGAACACGAGATTACCTCAAGAAGAGAAGAACAACATGGTCAAAGAAAAGATCAAGAAAGAGGGTACAAACCCTAGGCCAAACAAGAAGGAGAAGAAAGAAGAAAGAGGGGAAAGATTCATCTCACTTAGGTACCACCATGATAAAACCATAGTCTCCAACCCTTGTGAAGAGATGTTTCCCTCAAGATGGCCACCATGGTAAATCCATAGTCTCACGGCTGAGAAGGAAGTGATAGGGTGTAAAAGAAATGAGATCATGGTAATAGAACCCCTTACTAAGAAGAGGATCACCACAAAGAAGGTAACTAAGCTCAAGATCACCACAAGGAAGATGATCGGCCACCAAAGCTCTAAGATTAGTCCTCTCAAACTCCACCTAGCTCCAAGGTCAGCCAAACAAGAAGGAGGAAGAGGAGAGAGCTAAAAGGATTTCTTGCATGTGAAAGTGATATCTTATATACTTGAGGGTAGGAGGGAGGCAAAGGGTTATGAGGTGTCAATATGGTAGGGTATCAAAAGAACACTTGTCCCACAAATGATCGTCCATGCATGCACACATGCAAGTGAAACATTAAAATCAAAGTGGTGTAGAAACCGCTTGGCCCTCAAACCCATCATGGTCAAAGCACACACCTTGGTAGCAGTTGAAACACATCACAAACCCTAGTATTGACCCCAACAAAAGCACACCAAAATTGTTGCAATCGAACACTTCACCAAAACAAAAACCCTAGCGACCAAACACATGTTGAAAGCACTAGTTCGAAGCAAACCATCCAAAACATGTTGTAGTGATTGATGCACTCTCTAAACGCATCATAAAGGTCTCTACATAGGTCAACACTCAAGGAACATACATGGTCACTACTATCACTCATGGAACTCATGCATAACCATGTAAACCCTAATATCACCTCAAGATGCCACCTCATCATCCAAGGCTCAAACATGGTGGCCCTATGCATATTTCTCTCTCTCTATCATGATGCTAAGGTACAAAAAGGACACACTCTTCATGTGAAAAATTGCATTATAAACCCTCAACATGGGTAAATTGCAACTTGGTCCAAAATTAGCACGTATAGCTCAAACATCAAACAAATAGGACCAAACTGAAAATGTAGGCATGTCACATGTTATTAATGCATCTCAAGAGATTAGATTAAGGTTTTAGCATCTCATTATGCAAAGCAAACATAATCAAGCATTAAGCTAGATCAGGGGCCTTACAACCATAAACCCCTAACAAGGAGTTTGTCCCCAAAATCCTACACAAAAAAGATGTATACTTCCTATGCATCTCATCCTCAAGCTCCCACATGGCTTCCTCAATGCCACGATGATTCCATAAAACCTTAACCAAAATGATATCCTTCTTCTTCAACTTCTTAATCCTTTTATCCCAGATCAGCACAAGATCTTCCTCATATGACACATCCTCATCCAGCTCAACCTCCACATGTTGTAAAACCAATTATGTGTCAATGTGACACTTCCTAAACTTAGAAATGTGGAACAATGGATGCAACCTATGCAACTCATGTGGAAACTCCAACTTATAGGTCACCTTCCCAACACGTGCCACTACAGGGTAAGGTCCCATATACCTGGGAGCCAACTTACCCTTCTTCCCAAACCTCAAAACACCTTTCTAAGGAGAGACCTTCAGGTACACTCTGTCCCACACTTGGAACTCCAAGGGCCTATTGACGACTGTCAACATAAGACTTATGCATGTCATGTGCTTCTTTGTTGCTGCCAAATCACTCTAATCTTATCTGTCATTTGTTGCACAAGCTCTAGACCTAAAAGTTGGTACTCGCCCATCTCATACCAGCATAAAGGAGATCTACAAAGTCTCCCATATAAATCCTCATAAGGTTCCATGGAAATGCTCCTCCAATAGCTGTTATTGTAGGTGAACTCTATCAAATTGAGTTGTGCATCCCAACTGCCGAAAAACTGTAAAACACGAGATCTCAACTTATCTTCCAATGTATGTATTGTCCTCTCAAATTGTCCATATGTCTGTGGGTGAAACATTGTACTAAACCTCAACTACATACCCATTTCTATGTACAGATGCTCCCAAAAGTGATTGGTAAACTGAGGACCTCTATCTGACATGATGGTAGCTGGGATACCATGCAAACGAACGATCTCATCAACATAAACATGTACCAACTTCTCTGTCGTATATGTTGTCTTCACATGGAGGAAATGTGCTGACTTCGTCAACCCGTCGAAGATCACCCATATGAAATCATGGCCTTTGGCTGTCCTAGGAAGTCTAACCACAAAGTCCATCATGATATGATCCCATTTCCATTACGGTATAGGTAACAGTTGTAAAGTCTCTACAGGTGTTTGATGCTTGGCATTAACCTATTGGCACACTATGCACTTAGCTATAAATTCAGCTACATCATGCTTCAAGTCCAACCACCAATACAGATCCTTCATATTTTGATACATATTGGTGCTACCTGGATGCATAGTGTACATAGAATAGTGAGCCTCTTCAAAAACCAATGTTCTCAGATTATCAACATCTAGCACAACTGCCTTGCCATGGTAACAAACTATCCTATCCTCTAATTCATGGAATCCATCATGCTTCTTGATACCAAACTCTGCTCATATCTACTGTATCATGGTATTATCCCATTATGCATCTCTAATTTGCTACCCTAATGTAGGCTTCACATGTAACTATGCCAAAAACCCTTCTAGAAAAGACACCTCCAACTGTACGTTCATCTGACACAAGGAGACCAACATGTATCTCTTATGGCACACCAAAGAACACAAATATGCCTTCTTGGTAGATGATGAAGAAGAAGACTTCTTGCTCAAGGAATCTTCCACCACATTTGCCTTCCCTAGATGATAATCTATCGTGCAATCATAGTTCTTTATTAACTCCATCTAGCGACGTTATTGCATGTTCAACTCCTATATAAAAAAGATTTAATGCAAGTTCTTGTGGTTGGTAAAGATCTAACACTTCTCACCTTATAGGTAGTGTCTCCATATCTTCAAAGCATGGACCACCACTACCAACTACATATCATGTGTTAGGTAGTTCTCCTAGTATTTCTTAATCTGTCGCAAAGCAAAAGAAATCACATTCTTATCTAGCATCAATACACAACCCAGACCATTCATAGACGCATCACAAAAGATGATATTACCCTTTCCTTCATATGGCGACACTAACACTGGTTCATTGGTCAGCTTCTCCTTCAAAAGCAGAAAAGAACACTGACATGTGTCATCCCAAATAAATGGCACATCCTTCCTCGTCAACTTTGTTAGGGATAACACCATTACGCTGAAGTTCTTGATGAACCTTCTACAATATCCCGCCAAACCTAGGAAGTTGCTAACCTCCGTAGGTGTCTTCGGATGTTCCCACCCTAACAAGAACTCCACCTTCTTTGGGACTACATAGACTCATCTAGAAGATATCATGTGTCCAAGGAAAGCGAGTTCCTTCAGCCAAAACTCGCACTTGTTGAACTTTTCATACAACTAAAGTTGTATTAACAAGGTCAAGGTTTGATGTTAGTGTTTCTCATGTTGCTGGCTATCTCTGGAGTAGATAAAGATATCATCTATGAGTACTACTACAAAATAATCTAGATAGGGTTTGAATACCCTGTTCATCAGGTCCATGAACATTGTTGGTGCATTGGTTAGCCCAAACGGCATAACCACAAACTCATAGTAACCATACCTCATCCTAAAATATGAATTTGGTATGTCATCTACCTTTATCTGCAACTGGTGCTAACCTGACCTCAATTATATCTTTAAAAAGACAGGCACCTCACAACTAATCAAACAAATCATCTATTCATGACAAAGGACATTATTCTTGATTGTCACCTTGTTCAACTGTCAGTAATCAATGCACAAACTCATTGATCCATCCTTGTTCTTCACAAACAAAATAGGAGCACCCCAAGGAGACATGCTGAGTCTAATAAAACCCTTCTCAAGTAGCTCTTGCTACTATTTCTTCATATCTTGCATCTCAACTGGTACCATCCTGTATAGTGTCTACGCTATCAGTTGGGTACCAAATACTAGATTGATCTCAAAGTTAATCCCTCTAGTAGGAAACACCAGGAAACTCCTCAAGAAACACATCCTCAAACTCATAGACAAGTGGCACTTCCTAGATACTAGGACTCCTCACTTTGGTATCCACCACATGTGCCAAAAATGCATCGCAACCTTGCCGTATCAGCCTCTCTATTGTCATCGTCATTACCAGACACGTCAAAAGAATCTTTTGATCTCCTTAGAACATCCATGAAATGTCACCATCAACAAACATAGCCACCTTATAACTACAGTCCAAGATCACCCAATACTTCTCCAAAGTATCCATCCCAAGGATCATATTGAATTTGTGCATATCAAGTGGTATAGATCCACTTGAATGTTGCGTCATGAGAAAGAAAGAATGTAGGATGGACACACCTCCCGCAACTTAGAGAAACCAACAAAAGGGGTCTCTAAGCAAAGACTATCATGTCTATGACTAACAGGCAAAGAACAACTAGCAATCATTTTTTTGATGATAAAGGAGTGTGTCTCACCCAGGTTAATCAAAATAGATATAAAACATGAAGAAGACAAATCTTGATGAAATAATTTCATCTGATCAATCACGATCTGAGGGTCTACTACTCCTTATGGCTGACTCATAGCATAGAATTGAGTAGTTTCTTGATGTCGTCCCCTTCCTCTACTGGCTTGACCCGAAGAACAAACCTACGACTCTTGACTCCATCCTCTACCACTATCATTGTACTGTCATCACTGTTACCCTTGTTGGCTCTGCCTCAACTTTTGGGTCACCTCCTCATCTTTCATTGGGAAATACAACTTCTTATGCCCTGCCTATCCACACTTATAACAAGTTCTTCTCTCATACCATGGCCTAGATAGCCCTATCAACGACATTGATGTAGCACTATGAGCTCCTGCCGACAGAAAGGTATAGCCTTTTCCTCTACTCGATGACCAATGTGACTGAACTTTCAACCTCTACTGAGACTGAGGTGTTGAAAAGCCTCCAGACAACTATCCTTGATATTGTGCATGCCTCTTCTTGTCCATCATCTCACATTTCTCAATCAGTGACTGTTCCTCCCTCCTAACGAACTCCACAGATGTGGCAAACCTCTCTTTGTTCTCCAAAGAGGACACCGGTGTTGTCAAATCAATGCTAAAACCTTTCTCAAAGTGCCTGATCCTCTCCTTTTCAATCGTTGTCATGTACGGACAAAACCTCAGAAGGTCCTTAAACTTAGCTTCATACTCATTGATCGTCATAGATAGCTATCAGATCTTCTTGAACTGTGTGATCTTCTCATCAAAACAGGTCTCCGGAAAGTGCCAACTCACAAAATCCAGTTGAAACTCCTCCAAACTGATCACCACTCCAGGACTTTTCTCCTCCTCAATGGCCCACCAATGGCCAACACTTCCCTTTAATATGTACACAACATCCTTCACCTTATCCTCTTTGGGGATGTTGAGGATCTTGAAGGCCTTCTCCAACTCTATCAACCACATATCTGCATCAGCCTGATCTATTGTACCTACAAACTCAAATGCCCTTACATGCCTCAATCTCTCAAAGGACTTCCCAGAACCCTGGGATTCAACATTGGACACAGTTGCCTTAGGTTGAGGTGTAGGCATTCTATCCACCATATGCGTCATCATAGCCATAAACTTTCCAAACATGGATTGGAAAGTGGGGTTGGCTATGGTTTCTGGGTCGATCTGAGGCACCTTAGGCACACCATCAGTGCTCTCCTGCCTCCTAGCACCACCACCTAGTAAAACAACATTTCTCTCGGCAGCATGTTCTTCATGTTCTCTTGACATATTTTCCTCTCCTTGTAATGACCCTGACCTGGGTTATGAGTTAACCATGTTTGTTTTGGCTAAGTAAGTTGCTTAGAACTTTAATATAATCCTCTAAGGTGTTTTTATATCATGTGACACACTTATGTTTCAAGTTTGGTCCTGATTGAATGTTGTTTGAGTAATGTTCCTTTATTTTGGACCAAAGTGTAATTTACCCAAGACGAGGGGTTATATTGCAAAATGTCACATGTTGAATGTTCCTTAAGTGCTTTTGCATCATAAGAGAGAGAATTATTCTAAGGAGTGGCTTGTGGAAAGCCTAAGTTCCAAGTTAGAGCTTGTTTGAATAATGCTTGTGCCTTGTGTACTAGTTTTGGTGCAATTTGCAATTTACCCAAATTATGGGGTTGATGTGCAACTTACCAACTATAGAGTGTCCCTACTCTCTCCTATCATCATCTAGAGGAGAGATAAAGAAGGATACACCTTTTTTGAATCATAATTGAGTAATCTTGGTGATGGAAAGACCAAGAAATGTGTATAGTTGAAACCCTAAAATGAGTTGTTATGAGTTGTAAAGCTTATATGGGAGTGCCTATTGGACAAGAAGCCATAGAGGAGGTCACATATCATTTTGTTAACTTATTTGAAGTATTCATATCAGATTAGCACCTCAAGGAGGTGATCCATGATGAGTTAGATACTCCTTAAAAAAGTTGTAACAGTTTGCATAATTTGTGAGATAAAGATGAGATATCTTCTCAAACAAGATAACTAATGGCTGAAACCTTACATCTAGATTATCCCCAAGACTTTTGCATGTCAATATATATATATGTGTGCATGCATGGACACGTGTCAACCATGCATGGACATGTGTCACCTAGTAGTATATGGTGATGACACCTCTTATACACTCTCTCATGAACCCCAATTATATATACCTCTCCTTTCACCTATTAGTGAAAGTTTATGAACCCTACCACTCTCTTTCTTTGAGATACCATCCATACCCTCTTATATATGATGCATAGTAGCTCAAGGAGCAAGGGGAGATTGATCACCAAGCTTAAGGTGAGGCCATGGTCATCTTCAACCTTGGTTGAAGCATGATTCTTGGGTTATAGTTATTCCTTTCTTCTCTTCTTCACCAAGTACTTAACTATGGTGATTCCATGTATATGGAGGAGTTTTGAATGAGCCTTGGACTTTTAATAAGTGATAACACCAAGTTTTGTGATGTTTTTGGCCTTTATCCTGTTATCAAAACTGCCCTTTTCTGCTATTTTCCTCTCTTTTATATGCATTTTTGCAATAATTAGACAAGCAATGCTCTCAATCCAATATTTCCTTCTTTTGCAGAGTTTTCCTCCTATTTTGGCCCATTCAGCACCAATAAGGCCATCCCGGCCTGCAAATAAGTCCAAGTCTGTTTCGGCCCCCTAACGCCTGTTACGCACGCTGACCGGCAGGGCTGCACGATACGACGACACGCGACACAAGGATGTCACACGAGAGGGCACCGATGGGCGACATGCCTACTTACCCGACGGGGAGCCAAGCACACCGCGACTACTCCCTCTAACGTGCGATATCGGCCACCCACCGGCAGGCGCCTCTCGCCACAACGCCCGACGGCGACACCCTTGTGCCGGGCAATACTTGCATCAGCCCACACCAACTGAGCGGCGGTAAGGAGGACACGTGGTGCTTCGCGCACCATATCTTCTCCCGACCAGCTGCCTATAAATAACAGCTACAGGGAGCCAAAAAGTCGGATCGGACAACCTTTGGTCACTTCAGGTCGAGTGATCTTCGGAGGAGACTGCGAGAGCAGGCGTATCGTGCTCCAGTGTTCGTACCGGGCGACACTAGGTGAGCTCTTCCTCATCCCAAGAGGGAGGGGACTGGTTCACCTAGGACTGTACCGGGTGACACTGAGAGCCGATATCAGCCGATGTAGATACGCGACACGAGTGCCCGACACCAGAGCCCAACAGTAGGATATGCAGCTCCATGCCCGACACGATATCGAACCCGATACGCTCCGCCCGTCATGCGTGCCGCCCGAGAGGGTGTGCCGCCCAACTTGAGCATATCGGACAGGCCCTTGAGTGATGCAGTCTCCTGTCGCGGTGTGCCGCTTGAAAGAGCATGCCGCCCGACACGGCTGTATCGGGCTAGGCCCCTGTCCGATATCAGGCGGGATGGTTACTGTAGCCTGTCGTCCTTCTACATCAAGAAGGCGACACATAACTTTAATTCTGTTATTTAAATTTCTTTACTTATGCATTGTAATTAAGACCTTTAATGCTTATAGAAATAGAAAAGCTTAATTACTTGCTGCTCTATGCTTGGTGCAATATGTTGGATGACTGCTATGTTTGATATCTGAACTCTAGCTTGCATGTTTTGGATCACGCTTCGCTTAGCTACCGAATCGTGTTTTCCCATCGCAACAGCTTCGAGAGTTGTGTTGTGGCTCCAGTGTTTGGTCCGATTCTGGAGTACGAGAGTGCCCGGAACGGAGTTTCTTTAGTAACCCTTCCACTCTAATTTGAGTCTGGTGACCCCGAGAGTGGAGCCGATGCCTTGTTAGAGGTACCCGCTTCGAGAGGAGGGGTATAGGATTGGTTCTACTGCCACTTGTTTACCACATTTCTATCCTTCGTACCTCGCCTTAGCTCGAGAAATATCCTTCTGTTTCTGTTGCATGAAAACCCCCCAAAAAAATTGCTAAATGCTTAAAACCTTAAATCTTTCTAGTAACTCCACTTGGAGATAGTTCTCTTGTTTTGTTTGTGACATCTTTATGCTTCCCTTCTGGGGAATTTATAATCTCTTCATACCTGCCGGAGTGTAACGTGTCAATTCTGGGATCTCAACACTACCCCCCTTGTCCCTGTGTTCGACCCCGTATATCTACTTCGACCCCGTAAACAAAGTTGCGGGGGCCTAGAAGGATTCAGGTTTATAAATGTAAAAGCTCGACCACCTCAAATCCGCCCCCAAATTTAGGACACGCGATTTAGGCTGGTCAACTTTTGGCGCCGTTGCCGGGGACAAGGCAATACGGCACTGTTGACGAATCCGAATCCACTAACTACACTCCTGTGCCTCAAGCTTAGAAACAAGCTTGACCACACCCTTTTTCTTTTCTCTCCTTTTGATGCTATTTATTCTTTGCCTAAGCTAAATAATTCAAATATCTAAACTTGGTTTTTCATGCCACTTTCAGGAACTCTGAAGAACAGATCGATGTTCCATCGAGCTCCGACACCAATCATCCGACCGAGCACAATCATCGACATCATGCCCCCCCGTGTCAACCCACAACATGCTGAAGGGGAACAGCAGGGAAGGCATGTGAATGAATCTCCTCCACCAAGTGGCAATGATCGCTATGACGGTAATGATCAACATGAAGATCAAGAATCAGAGCACTCCGAGGAAGGCCACCCCTGTGTCCGGCATCGCCACCATTGTCGACACAGGTGACACCAGGACCAAGAACAACAGGGAGGCAGCAACAACGATGATTCAGATGAAGAAGAGAAGACTCTAAGGGAGCTAGCCTCCACTAAGGCTAACAATTCCAGATGCCCTGTCATCATTCCGCGATTCAATGCCGCAAACTTCGAACTCAAGCCGTCTGTCATCTCCATGATTCAGAACAAAAGCTTTAGAGGGAGTTCTAAGAATGACAATCCCTATCACCATTTGGATGCTTTTAAGAACATCTGTGATACTATCAAGATGCGGGGAGTTCCTCAGGAGGTAATCTATTGTAAGGGCTTCATCTTTTCTTTGGAAGATAAAGCTATCATGGTACCTAGGGCTGCCCCACCAGGCTCTGAACGGATGGGGAGCATTGGCGGATGCATTCGTAAATAAGTTCTACCCAACTGAGAAGACAGTGAGAAACAGACAAAGGATAACTTCTTTCATGCAAAAGCCCAATGAGAACCTCCATGAGGCCTGGGAGCGATACCAAGAATATCAGAGGGATTGCCCTCACCACAACTACAAGAAAGAGTTCTTGATCACTACCTTCTATAACGGCCTAACTCCCGAAGAAAGGGTTTCATTGAACGTAGCAGCCGAAAGTGACTTCCCGGGGAAGAAGCCGAGTAGGTCCGAGAAGATCATCAAGAACATGGCCGAGCTGCAAGCCGGCACTGACTATGACAGATCTGACCGGGGCCAAGCTAAAAAGGTTAGTGAAGGGCTTTCTTATGAATCCAAGGCACTGGATACAATCACTTCTCAGATCCAGAGGATAGCTACGGATGTAAAGCAGCTAAAGGAATCTGGCGGAAAGGGTAAGAAACAGGTTGAAAAGGTAATGAAATGTGTGACATGTGGAGAAGGGGGACACGGTATAGATAATTGCATCTACACCCAACCAGACGCATCAAGCGATTCCGAATCTGAGGATGAGGATGAGAAGGTAGCTTTTGTAAATTTCAAAAGGACGGACCACCCTGGCTTCAGTTATGGCAACAAGGATGCGGCTGAAAACTCGCATCAGTTACAAAGTGCCTCCAAGCAACCTCAGGCTTTTGAGCAAAGGGGAGGACCAGGCCAATACCCCAAAAACTCTCATTTCCCATCAAACAAAGGGAACTTTCAGGAGCAAGTAAAGTTTCCAGGATCGGCCAAGGAGCAAGGCGGCGTGGTCGGTCAATTATTTGACTTTGTTAAAAGGTAGGACACGATTAATAACCAGCTAGCGCAGAGTGCGCTATCAAATTCAGGTGTTTTGAACTCATTGCATGTCCAGCTGGCGGATATGCAGACTCACCAATGCCAAATTGATCATCAATTAGCTCAAATGGCCGAATTAATGAAGAACCCGTCAGGGAAGATCCCGTCCAACACCGAGCCAGCCAAGAGACCGGGGGAGTGATTGCAGAAACAAAGAATGAAGAATAAGACTTGGGCGTCCAGCTGAAGACGAGAAATGCAACACTTCTCGGGAGGCAACCCGAGTTGTCTTTTTTTAATTCCTAGAATAGGGCATTTTTACTTTCCTGCAAGAAAAACATTACAAACATTTTGGGATGTAATAAGACCCGAGTCAGTGCATGCGCCACATGCGCTGACTCTGTTTTATGGGTCACCGAAGTATTCTATAGGACGGGATGGGTAATGCTAGCTGAGGCCGGGACCTTAGTTTCGGGCCGGGGATGTTTTACCCCCCCCCCCAACCGCTTTCGTTGCCCCATTGTGTTTTCAAGTTTTCTTTTCTTTCTTCTAGCCTTTGCTTTGTAGGTCGTAATGGGAAGCAACCCTACCGACAGGATATGCGCCACATCGTGCAAAGAGCATTTTGGGCATCGCTAAAGCCATGACAAAAGACGCTCCTGGACGGCATGAACCTGTGACGATCATGCCAAAGGACTGATCACCCTTAGGCCGAAGGATGGACTGCCTATCTCGGGAATGAATTACCCTATCGTCCGACGCATGCCCAAGATTGCTTGCCGTGTTTTTACCGTGTCGAAAAACCAAGGTTGAGTTTGCTATATATATACGAACAAGTTTTACCGTGTCGGGCTACCTGAATTACTGTGCTCGTACTCCCATATCGTGCAAGGACTTTGTGCTTTTTGCTCCCGTGTCACGCGACACCCCCCTTTTGCCTTCGTAATGTGTGGAAGTCCCGAGCTCTGTGAGGTATAGGCCGACATACCTATCGCCCGGTAGATCTATCGTGCGATAGTCTATGCCGCCTGACACGTCCTCTGTTTACATGTATAGACTGTCGGCTTTGATTAGCTGAATAGTTTCGTATCGCCCGACACGTATCTTTTTGTAACTATTTCCCGATATGCCATGTCGGGCGATAGTCGTGTCGTCCATTTTTGTAAAATGCCCAAAGGTTTTGTGCCGGGCGGCACGCTGTATCGCGCATCTTTTATCGTCCGACACGGCCGCACATTTTGTCGCCCTATCGCCTTATTCGTATCAGGAGATACCCGCCCCTAATATCGGGCACATGACTTCACCTCAGAACCTTGTGTGTCGCCCGATACTGGGGAGGGGAGGCCAGGCAATCTTTGTACAACACACTGGGCCACACATTTATTCTTTATTATATATTTCTTTCAAGGGCCAACATATTTTAATCAAAGTATTTCTTTTGTTGTCCTGCAGAGATGGCCCGCACAAAGATGACTGCTGTCCCCGTTGACTCTTAGGGTAGGAGGATTCACCCATAGAATGCGGCTGGAACCTCCAACGCCGGGCGGAAGCGCCCGAATCCAAGACCAGTCGAGGCCTCTACAACAGAAAAGAGGGCCAGGGTTGGAGAAGCGACAACTCCAACTCCAATTCTAACTCCAACGCCCCCGGCGGCAACAACAATCTCGGAAGCCTTGGCGGAGAGTTTTGAGCCAAGAATCGACGAACATACTCGCCGGTATGCTGAGCTGGTGCCCAAAATCTACCACCCCAGTAGGTTCTGCCACGAAGCCTCATTTGCTGATCTGGGAATCAAGAAGAGGCTGAAGGCTGTCCTCGCCGCGGCGGGACTGAAGAAAATCTGCTTCAGTAGGTCTTCCTCGTACACTAGGCTAACAATGGAGTTCATGTCTTCCCTCCACCGGGTGAGAAATTCACCGGCGGAGAGAAAAGAATTCGGAGGGCCAGACAGACTCCAAGCCCGACTCTACAACTCGGAGTGCACGATCTCCGAGAAGTTTCTGAACCAGATCTTCTCTTCAAGCCAGGAGGAGAAGGATCTGATGGACAACGGTGAGAGAATCATCGAGGGAGACGGGTTTGATCCCGTGAAGCTCTGGAACAAGTTAACTGGTGAATATTTGTTCAAGCCGGGAAAGAAGGTAGTTGCTATGCACTCATGCTTCTGGAGGATAGTTCACAAACTGGTGGCATGCCTCTTGTTCAACAAGTATGAATCCAGCAACATATACATGGAGGAGCTCCATGTCATGTGGCACATAATGGAGGGTCGAGTGATCAACCTCGGACGATTTTTGCTGAACAGAATACATCCGATGAAGGAAGCTACAAAGGACTACTGCATGGGTGGAATAGTCAACCTCATTGCAGAGGGGCTCGGGTACCCGAAAGAGCCGCACAACCTTTCGAGGACGCGGTGCGATGAAGTAATCGACACCAAGTACCTGATCAGGGCCAGTATCATCAGGAAGGAGGGGAGAGACTTTTTCTATAAGTTCACAAGGACAAATATACTCCTCCCTCTCCCTCGCTGCACCGACTACGACGTAGACAAACTAGTCTTCACCGCCACAGAAATTGAAGTGGTGGCGGCCAACACAGCCCAAGCTGCCACCACAAGAGTCCAAGAGAGGACAACTCCAGAGCTACCAATGACCGTTGCTGATATAATTGTCGCCACCCCATCCACATAAACTACCGCCCCTGCGGGGACGGTGGCAGCTGAGAAAGAGCCGGTGATTGTAGAGGTCACCGAGACATCAACTTCGGGAGCTTCCACAGGAGAGGCAACCGCAGCCCCCGACATCCCTGAAGGGCCTGTAGAGGCAGAAGAAGCACCTGAGCCGGACACCAGTAATGAGGTGTTCACCGAGATCCTGGGAAGGGAGCTCGAAGGTGTGCGGCTAACACCGACACTGACACCGGTGTCCCCTATCAAAGCTGCTGGAAGGATCGCTGAGGACGTAGAGGTGGAGCAACATCCGCCCACACCACGACCATCTTCACCAAGACATGAAGGCGAGGTAGAGGCGGCCGCAAAAGGGCCGACACCTCGCCCATCAACATCTGCCACGCGAACAATTGAGATACGCTCTACCTTGTCTGGTGGACCATTACGCGGGCAGGATGTCGCGAGGACGGAAGGGAGGCCCACAGGAACCCCTCTGTCGCTCGGGAAGATGATAGGTCACGAGCTCGACCACTTGCTGGAGGTAACAGACAACAACTCCGCTACCTATTTTTCCCTAACTCGCAAATTTGCATCTTTTCAAGACAGGCTGAATAGCCAAGAGCGAGAGTGCTGACTCTAGCCAGTCTTCCCGGCGGGATAGAGACTCTAAATACGACACTTCAGCAAGTTCTCCAATGCCTCGACAAGATCGAGGAGAGGCTGGATAGAGGGGATGACCATCCGCCCCGAAGGCAGTCGAGAAGGTCGTCGTCGCCCCCTAGCCGTGGCTCTCCATCATCTTTGTCGACGTCCGCTTCGACCTCGGCGTCATCCTCCGCCTCCAGCGGGCGATCCTCAACGCCCGAGGAGGAGACACAGCCAAAGTCGACCGACGAAGCCCTAGCAGGACAGACGAGCTCCGTAGGTCTCGAGGAAGAACATCCCTCGGCCCCCTGGATGATATTGAAGATGATAACAGAGATATCAGCATCGAGGTGGACTCTTCTGATGAGTCAGAGGGAGAAAAGGGGGATGTGTATGTAGCCAATAAAAGACACCTCCCCTGAGGTAGACGCTCGATGGTGGACAGGTTCCGTGAGCCATCTGAGATACCTCACTTCAAGATGGACGACTTCGACAGAAGGGCCATCGAAAGCCTGTCAATCAGAGACCAGAAACTGCTAGATAAGGTCCTAAGATCGTAGGCAAATGAAGAAGACGTCGTCTGGAGCGACGGCTACTTCTCCATACAATGGGGAACACTCTGCAGCATGTTCTGCTCACCGACCGTCGTCGGGAAAAGACTGTTTAGGGTCCTGGAAAATGCGATAATCGAAAATATCGATAGCAGGATAGGTCGGAAGAAAATATACTGCGCCACCCCGACCTTGGCAAGAAGGCTGATGTGGGGAGAACAAGACTCCTCTGTGGTGGCCAAAATGCTACAGCACATTGACGAGCACAACCCTAACCTCGTGTTGGCACCGTACAAGCACCACAACATATGGTTCCTCTGCTTAGTAGATCTAAGGAACCACGACGTCCCGCTGCTAAACTGCAGTTACAATGAGGTGCCACACTCCGGGATCGCCTTCAGCCGCCCGGAGGATAAAATCTGAGGCTTCTACCGGTACGTCTTGAACGAGTTATCAAGCGAGGAGCCAAACGCCACGCCGACGTTTGGAACTTCTATTCTATTCATGACTTCCCCGTCCAGGATGAAGAGGGAAGCGGAAACAGCGCCTTAATCGTTTTAAGTGCCATTGAGGTGTTCAGTACATTTGGCAACTTGAGGGCCCTTAGGGGCAATTGTTTCTATCACCGCAGAGGCATATACGCCATGCTGCTAATCAAAGACAGACGCTATTTCCGAGACGCAGGGGTACCTGATAGGCTACTGGGCGATGACCTAAACGATGAATCTTCACATTCCAACAGCTCCCCCGAGAGAGAAGCGGGGGCAGAAGCTGACACCTACGGGACAGGCAAAGAATTACAGACCCTGCTGAAAGTGCACAGGATGGAAGAAACTGCTTCGCCTATAGCCACAGAAGGGGTGATCAAAAATTTCGACCGCTTTTCGTGTTCAACTCTCACACAGGAGCAGGTCAACATCATCTAGAGGAAGCTTGCTGACTCAACCCCATCAGATGTTGCTTTTCAGACAGGAGATGTCATAGTCCTGGCAGATGAGCTAAGGGACATGGTGAAGGAAGGAGGGTGCTTGACTGTAACAGTTGCAGCCGCTTACATCCAACATATACAACCAAAGCTAGAACACGCATATATAGCCCATCCTTTGCTTTTCAACGATATCTGCCTCGCCGACGAAACAGGAGCGAAGAAGATGTTCCTGCAAGATTTGAAGGACGGCGTCGCAGACACTATCTTCCTGCCTATTGTGCATTACAACCATTGGACGCTCCTAGCGATGTATACTAGGCAATGAGCAGGCATTTTCTACAACAGCTCGGACAGCAACAAGAACCATCCCGTGCCGTGTACATCAGAACCTTTGACACCCGTCGAACGTTTAGTTCGAAAATATTACGACGAAGTGTCAAAGATGGTTGAACCGTTCCTGGACATACAGGGAGGCAAATGGCACGAACTCCAGTTCTGCCACCGCAGTCCGCAGCAAATTCCTTTATCCAACGACTGCGGCATCTTCGTCCTGGAATGGATGGCAAGTGAAGCAACGCCTGACCAGCTCCACCACACAGGATATCACAGCAAGCGAGGAGAATACGTGTGGGAACTCCTATCTAATGCAAGTGCAACCTCACTGGATTAAACATTACCTCACCTTATTTAATTCACAACTCTGGGGACAGAGTGTGGAGTAAGTTGGGGGGGGGTACAAAAATCTTCTGATCTCTCTGACTTAAATTCCTTATTCATTTGCTCTTTATCCTTTTGTTCTTTCCTATATCAGGTGTACACATATATGTTTATACAAAAATCTTTGAAAATTTTGTCATATCTTGCTCTCGTGCATTTGTACAAAGTTGTTATATTAGTAAAAACCTATTGCGACTTCTTGCAAAGTTTGTTTTCTTTGTACTTAATGAGATGCAAGTTCTGTTATATCTTTTTGATAATGCTGCTTCAAACGAACAAAAGAATATGTTTCGTCTGGCCAAATATTTCGAAAAATATAATAATCTCACAAACATCTAAGAGACGAGTATGGAGAAGGAAAAAGCTGCCCAAACAGCAAGAATCTCTTTGTTTCCCCTTACCTGACAAAACTCCTAAAAAGAGAGAGAAACCTTATGAGTGTGAATAAAAGCATGAGAGTTGTGCCCAATAAAAGAAAAAGAGAAAAATATACACACGCTTGTTTTCCAAAAGTACCCATCTTTAGGCATGGTAGATCCGGGGCAGTGGTACGTAGGATGTGAAATCACTACTCTAAAGCCAACTGGCATGGACTGTAGGGACCACTTGCCCGTTAACGGACCCTTACCTGGATGGACCAATGGGAAACAAGAAGAAAACCCAAAAAGCCTTAGCCTACCCTATACACAACTTTCTGCCCCGAAAATAAAGCTGTTTGGTGCGTAAGCTAACTTCGGAATCATACAACAAAGTCTCGCCAAAGCTGTAGAGAAGAATCTTACTTAAACAATAAGGCAGGAAAAACAAAATCTTTTTTCGTAATGAGACAACATTATCTCTAAAGGCATTACGATACTTGTTTTACATCTTGGCCTAGAATTATGCTGCGCACGAAGAAGCATCACTAAATAAAGTTTAAATATTGATTGAGGACAATCAAAATGCTAAGTTTGGGGGAGTTGATAACACCGAATTTTGTGATGTTTTTGGCCTTTATCATGTTATCAAAACTGCCCTTTTCTGCTATTTTCCTCTCTTTTATATGCATTTTTGCAATAATTAGCCAAGCAATGCTCTCAATCCAATATTTCCTTCTTTTACAGAGTTTTCCTCCTATTTTGGCCCATTCAACACCAATAAGGCCATACCGGCCCGCAAATAAGTCCAAGTCTGTTTCGGCCCCCTAACGCCTGTTACGCACGCTGACCGGCAGGGCTGCACGATACGACGACGCCCGACGCAAGGATGTCGCGTGAGAGGGCACCGTTGGGCGACACGCCTCCTTACCCAACGGGGAGCCGAGCACACCGCGACTACTCCCTCTGACGTGCGATATCGGCCACCCACCGGCAGGCGCCTCTCGCCACAACGCCCGACGGCCGACACCCTTGTGCCGGGCGATACTTGTATCAGCTGACACCAGCTGAGTGGCGGTAAGGAGGACACGTGGCGCTTCGCGCACCATATCTTCTCCCGACCAACTGCCTATAAATAGCAGCTACAGGGAGCCGAAAAGTCGGATCGGACAAGCTTTGGTCACTTCAGGTTTCGGATAGTCGAGTGATCTTCAGAGGAGACTGCGAGAGCAGGCGTATCGTGCTCTAGTGTTCGTACCGGGCGACACTAGGTGAGCTCTTCCTCATCCTGAGAGGGAGGGGACTGGTTCACCTAGGACTGTACCGGGCGACACTGAGAGCCGATATCAGCCGATGTAGATACGCGACACGAGTGCTCGACACCAGAGCCCGACAGTAGGATACACAGCTCCATGCCCGACATGATATCAAACCCGATACGATCCGCCCGTCATGCGTGCCACCCGAGTGGGTGTGCCGCCCGACTTGAGCGTATCAGATAGGCCCTTGAGCGATGTAGTCACCTGTCGCGGTGTGCCGCTGGAAAGAGCGTGCCGCCCGACACGGCTGTATCGGGCTAGGCCCCTGTCTGATATCGGGTGGGATGGTTATTGTAGCCTGTCGTCCTTCTACATCAAGAAGGCGACACATGTCTTTAATTTTGTTATTTAAATTTCTTTACTTATGCATTGTAATTAAGACCTTTAATGCTTATAGAAATAGAAAAGCTTAATTACTTGCTGCTCTATGCTTGGTGCAATATGTTGGATGACTGCTATGTTTGATATTTGAACTCTAGCTTGCATGTTTTGGATCGTGCTTCGCTTAGCTACCAAATCATGTTTTCCCATCGCAACAGCTTCGAGAGTTGTGTTGTGGCTCTAGTGTTTGGTCCGATTCTGGAGTACAAGAGTGCACAGAACGGAGTTGCTTTAGTAACCCTTCCACTCTAGTTTGAGTCCGGTGACCCCGAGAGTGGAGCCGATGCCTTGTTAGAGGTACCCGCTTCGAGAGGAGGGGTACATGATTGGTTCTACCGCTGCTTGTTTACCACAGTTCTATCCTTCGTACCTCGCCTTAGCTCGAGCAATATCCTTCTGTTTCTGTTGCATGAAAACCCCCCAAAAAAACTGCTAAATGCTTAAAACCTTAAATCTTTCTAGTAACTCCACTTGGAGATAGTTCTCTTGTTTTGTTCGTGACATCTTTATGCTTCCCTTCTGGGGAATTTATAATCTCTTCATACCTGCCGGAGTGTAGAGTGTCGATTCTGGGTTCTCAACACTACCCCCCTTGTCCCTGTGTTTGACCCCGTATATCTACTTCAACCCCGTAAACAATGTTACGGGGGCCTAGAAGGATTCGGGTTTATAAATGTAAAAGCTCGACTACCTCAAATCGGCCTCCAAATTTAGGACGCACGATTTAGGCCGGTCAATAAGTCATCTTCAATGTTAGGAATATGAAGCTTTGGATCTTGGAGTTTTGAAGATTGTTCTTGAGGCGGGTTCTATAACTTGAACCCAATTATGTTATTATTCACCTTCAATCTTGCTATACTTGTTGAACTACTTTCAATTTCGAATTTTCTTGAAAGTTTGATGATTCTATGAGTTCTAATAGTTGCATGGGACTGTTTTCCATGAATATAATAGTAAGGGACGATAGTCTAGAGCTTGATGACAATGACATCATCATGGCACAAATCGATATTGGGTTGAAGCACCTCTAACCCAATATGCAAAACCCTACTCTTGTGTAACCAATATGTATGTGGTCAACTTGACTCACTCACACCTCTTGGATGATATGGTGGTAAGAACACACCTAAAAATGATATAGGGTTAAGCATACACCTCTAAACCGATATTGGGTTAAGCATACACCTCAAAATCGATATTGGGTTAAGCATACACCTCTAAACTGATATTGGGTTAAGCATACACCTCTTGGACGATATGGTGGTAAGCACACCCCTCTTGGATGATATGATGGTAAGCATACACCTCTTGCACGATATAGTGTTGAGCACACACCTCTAAAATGATATGGTGGGTAACCCAATACACTAGATGACAAAAGTGGTAAGGTGGTTAATACCCTAGAACATGTGATGGGCTATACACTAAAGTATGGTGTGGCCAATATCTTCAAGTGAGGTGAGGATGTTACACCCATGTATGGTGAAGGTGATACACCATATGGTTGGTAAGGTTGATACCTTTATGGGCAATTGTATGAGGGATATGATGATGCCTAACCCAATAAACACCTAACTCTATACATGTGTTCAACTTGACATATATGATTCAACCTGATACACCTTGTAAAGGTGAGGGTAACACACTCTTAGGAGTAATGAGTGTAACACTAAGTAATGGTGTGGCTATTACCTTGATAGATGAAACACCTAAAGTGGTTGATAATGGTCAAACCTATATCAACAATGCCTTAACCCGAGATGAGTCCATATCACTTGATGATAGTTGGGTAATTCAAGTGTGTGACTTATGACCAATACACTATAGATAAATGTGATGAGTTAGGGCATAAAGTATTAGGATGGGAAATGCACTGATACAATAAAAGTTGATGAACTTAAGTAAGTTAAAAGTGATCAGGGAAGTGATACACCAAGGCATGATAAATATCACATCCAACACCTCAAGGTTGATACATCTTGATGCACCTCAAATCCAATATACTTGGATGAGTAACACATGAAGTGTGTCATGTCAATTGTTACATTAAAATGTAATGAGTTTAGTGCACCTTGATAAGTGTAGGCTTACATACCTTGAGAAAGGGTTAAGCTAAGTTAATAAAGTATGATGTAATCAATATCCTAGTGAGGATGAGAGAGAAACTCATACTTTGTGTTGATAATCATTTAATGATAAATGATAAGAATAAATAAGTATGATTGAATACTTATGATATCAATGTATGCTCCTAGATGTGTGGAGCAATGAATTAGGGTTTGGATTGATAATATGAACTTGAAACCTTATTCGGCTATAAAGGGAAATACTAACCCTAATAATGGGAAGGTTGTATTTCTCTTATTGCATAGGCCTTGTGAGACATGTTAAATACTTGTATAACAAGTATAATGTTTATGTGGTCTAATGACCTAAAAGATATTTGTTGCCTAGTAAGAGGTGACTAGATGTTTAATGGTCCTTGTGAGGCATGTGAATAGTTGTTACCTAGTGAGTGGTGATAAGATGTTTAACGGGCCTTGTGAGCCATGTGAATAGTTGTTTCTTAGTGAGAGGTGACAAGATGTTTAAATGAACCTTGTGAGCCATATGAAATACTTGAACAACAAGTATGATATATACCTGGGTCTGAGGACCTAGAGGTAATGGTTACCTGATAAGAGGTGACATTGTTTAGTGATGAACTAAGGGTTGAATACCCAGATCATATAATCATGATGATGATAATGATTAAGGGATAACAATTTTCAGTAATGTGACAAGGGACTGAGATCCCAAGTGTTATGCATTCAATGTGTTCTAAAGATTATAAAAGTACTTGATAAATGTATTACACCTTTCTTTGTAGCATCTATTATAATTCATGTTTGTAACTTGGTTGATGCTAAAAGATACTGTAATGCACCTAATTAATCAAGTGGAATCTCATCATGTAGTTGCCCTGACCATAGATCCATTCAGTGTTAGAATTTGCTGATCGGTGAAATGAGTTTAACTCAGAGAGCATATTTTTTAATATACGGGGGTGAAGGACGAAGTATATCCATACCTCCTGATGAAGAATCGAAGTCGCACCTTCCTTATTTATTTTATATCTGGATGATGTGAATCTCCTGACCAAATGAGGAATTTATGTGTAAATTCTTCTTCATTCTGTGTGTATCAGGATTGATGAGAATCTCCTGACCAAATGAGGAATTGATGTATAATCTTCCTTATTTATTATAATCTGGGGATGGATAATTGAAATCTCCCTGAAGAGAGTGCATGATGTGGTTGTAGATCTATAGAGAAGATACCAGTATACCATGGTAAGCTAATTGCAGTTGACACAAGAAGTCCTGCCAGCAGTTGGCACAAGATGTCCTACTAGTTGTCTCGTACTGACTGAGGTGGGAGAGGTCTTGGCATCTGACTCTTCCATTGACCTTATATGGTACCGATTTCGTCTAAGCGGTGGTCAGTTGGAGTATGATCGGTATACCTCATCTCCTCAGGGAATAAGTGTAATTGTGAATATGTAATCAGCCATGTAGCGTATTTGCCTAAGGATTGAATACGGGAAATAGTGGTTGATGATTCATTACTTTTATACATTTTAGTTGATAGATGTTATACATGTTCTTCATATTCCTTATAAACAAAATAGATGATTTATAGCTCTGATTTGGATAGTTGAACTATCCTATCAATGTTATTGCTTTGGTACTGCAAATAAACATGCTTACTTGCATAAAGTATCCTCTGCTCAGTTTTATAATGTTTACCTATGATAATAATATTGTTGGCGGAGAGTTATATCTCTTGCTGGGACAATTGTCTCACCCCGTGGGATCCACAATTTTTAGGTGGACACGAACGAAGAGGTAGAGACCTTATTGTAGAGGGAGAACAACAACAACATGGGCAACATTAACAACTCAGGTTGAGTGTACTGTCTGTTGTGTCTTGTAGATAGAAGTCCTATGTGTCTTCTCTATACTCTCGGGTCCTTAGAGTCAGTACGTAATGGTTTTATGAATGATCTGAGATTTTGTCTTGATTGCCTCGAGGTTTTATGTTGCTTATGTATATGTTTGGGTAAAGCAACTATTATATGTAATCCTCAAGATGAGATGATACAGTGTATGTACAATGTGAACCATGATATGTATAAAGTTTTGGTTCTTTCCTTAAGAGTTTGCTGGTAATGGATCTCTTTGCAAAATGGTTTTGATTTTTAGTGATTTTTGTTAATCTGCTTCTTATGGTTATTCCACAATTATTACTGGTGGTGATTTGGCTTGATTTGATGTCGGGTCATCACACTCCTCTTATTCTTCTTCTTTTTCTTCTGCATAAGTAAAAGTTACTATAAGATATGCTAGAGGACACTAGAACAGACATAAGCCCTAGTCCTATGTCCATGTAGACTAGTGAACCTAAAGCTTTGATACCAACCAAACTGTGATGCCCATCGCCACACAAAGTGAGATCACTCAAAGAAAAGTGTGAAATTATCACTAACAACCACATTACCACAAAACATGGTAAATTAAAACCGATCACATAAAAACATCTCAAGCTGAACACATCAAATCTCAAGTCACAAACTTAGGTCACCTGTATCTCATACATGCCAAGAGATATTACATGTTACTATTCAAGGGCTATTAGGCCACAACCTATTTGCATATACAAGCCATATCTATACAACTATGGCATATAACTAAAAACCTCATATCCATGTATAAAAACCACAAAACCTCCCCGAGGACCTGAGAGTACAAGGACAAGGACTCTACTACAAAACATTAGCGACATATCCAACCTTCTGATAGCTACTGATCTTCCTACTGCTCAACCTAAACCACACAATCTCTACCTCATTGTAACACAACCAATTAAAAGATGTGGAAACCCATGGGGTGAGAAAAACATCCCATCGAGAGATATAATTCTCTGCCAACCTCTATTATAAGCACAGATAACTAAAGTAGGAAGGTAGCATTATAATCAAGATGAGTAGATTCATCTAAATGATATAGGCAAAGTAGTTAACACTGATTAAACAGTTTAGGCATCTACAACTGAGTAGTAGAACATCTTATACTTTTAGAAGGAATATGAAGAGCATGTATAAATGTTATAAAATAAACAATATAAGAAACAAGGCAAGGGGTCATCTAATGTGAATTGTATTTGACCCTAGGCAGATGTAATACACGGTTGTATTACATCTTCTATTATTATGCCCTAAGGATTTAAGGCGTACCACTCAAATCCAACTAACCACTGTGAATTCAAAATTGGCACCATATAAGATCTATGGAATATCCATACTCCACGATCTCACAAACACCTCCCAGTCAGTACGAGAGAAACACCACAGTGACATAATAATCAACTGCCAACAATGACATATAGTCAAGCTGAAAAACCCCTAGCTTGCCTTGGTACATGGCACAATGATAGAGAATAGGCTCACAAATTTCCAATCTAAAAAGAGGCACAAATGCAGTTACAGTACCACCGATCATGTAATGACCACATTTGTGCTTAATTGGTAAACTAGAGTTTACCTGAATGATTACATGCTTGATTAGATTGAACAATGTTTAGACTTGATTAAATATAGTAGATCAATTGTGATGTTTCAAACCTAAGAAGAAACTCTAACTATGATTTTATTTTGTATAATTAGAGTTTGAGAAATGTAAACCCTAATCGGCAAAAATTAGGGTTTTGATAGTACATCAATATGGAATTTGATCAGGATAGCAGTGTGGTAAATGATTTTTCATATTTTCTACAAATGTTTTGTTTAATTGAATTTTGGATATGATATGGATAACTCAATCATGCATATTGGAGAAAAATTTCAGAATATTTGAGTGTTCTTTGAATGCATTTCTCGGTCGAACTATACATTGACCAAATGCTGACAGAGTACTTTTTAGTAGTTTAGTGTTTTATTTTTTGTTATTGATTGGTAACTCGAAATGATCTAAAATTTTAACTGGAGATCTGAAACAAAATTATAAACAACATGTAAACTTTTCATAATTTTTGGATGTGTTTAGACCTTATCAATAGACGAATTACAGTAATATTTGTTATGATGGAAAATTTAGCTAAAATAAGAGAAAGTATAGTGAGGGGTCAATGTGCAATTGACCCAAGTAGCTCAATTGATCTATATGGTAAACCTAACACACAAGGATCTCTCATAATTCATGATTCAATCCTGAGAAATGAAATCCTAGAGAGAGAGGGAAAGTTAGGGTTTGAGAGGAGAAAGTGATGGAGATGCTGACCTAGGGTTTTGCGGTCTGAGGAATGATGAAATCATGTAAGTTTAGCTTCTTTGCATAGACTTTAATGGTGAATCTTCTCTCACATGTCAAGATTATGTCCCTTCTTTGATTAGATCTGAAATGGTGTCAAAACTTCCCCTTTTCTCACTCTTTCTTCATAATCCCTCATTTTTAGGATTTCTGAGTTGAAAGGAAGAAGAATCAGGTGAATTGCTAGGGATTTGATATGAGATCAAGATTTTTAGGGATGAGCTCCATTTTTAAGGTGTTTTCACACCTTAGGGTGAGTGGGAATTTCCTTTAAATAGTATATTGCATGAAAATTGGTTAAATCATCCATAATATTTAATTACTTAATATGCGACTACAAACCCTAAATTGTGTGTTTGATCTAAGTTGTTGAAAAATGATATGAAACAAATTTTTCCTCTGTTTGGTTGAATTTCAGATGATAAAATAAGATTAGAAATGTATACAATACATCCTAATGAGAATTCCCTAAGTATGCACAGAGGTTATAAGAGTAAACTGAAATATAGGGAATTTGTCTATTACTGAAATTTGATGTATAATTAAATAGAGAAATTTGTTTATCTGGATTCCCTTGGTTATGCATGGTAGTTTATCTGAATTCATAGTACATATATGTAAGATACTATCTTGGATTTCATTTAAGGTGAAAAGTGTTTGTTTGATATCTCAGTAAAGAGGGTGAAACCCTAGATGTGAGGAAAGTTTGATATTTGCGAATAGATATTGTGAAATCCATTTGAATGAATTTTCTTGACATGATAGACTTTATTTATTCAATTTTATTATTGATGCATGTTATCTCAGTGAATGGCATGGAAACCCAAATTCAGCTCAGTTCCAAGGTTTTATACATACATTGATTTTATATGATTTGTTGATAGTAGTCTTTATTCAGTGAATGTTTATGTCGCATGAAATCCTTATGAGAGCCATGTGATAAGTGAATGAGGTAAATGAAACCCTAAGGATACACTGTTCAATGAATCAAGTATTTTGATATCAAAGTTCTTAGTATGAGATGTGGTGATGCACAACTCAAGATTTGGGTTGAGGTGCACGTTTTCCTAGAAAGTACAAATAATTTATAAGTGCAAATGGCGATTAGTTGTCTGTCAAGTAATTAACTCTTATCAATGTATTAAGAAGTTCAATTGCGTGATTCTAGTTCATAAAGTATCAAGTGGACATGTAATCTCTTATTTAATAATTTTAGTCTGCCTGCAAGTATAAAATGTTGAGTTCTCAGTATATTATAGTAGTTCTCAGTATATTATAGTGTTTTCAATATATTGCTCTACAAAGTTTAGAATGATATACATGTTGTGTTATAAACTTCAAATAAATAGAAACGGTACCATAGAGATACCAGAGTCAAGTATAAGTAAGGGAAAAGATACAATATAGTAAGAGCTTTCCAAGAATAATAAAATAATAGACTTAAGAGCCATGAACACCGTAGATTCCCTATGAGAGGTTTGCACCGTAGGGATGAAACGACCTAACCCTGGCAGTGTCTAGTATACGGGGGTCGGAACGTACTAATAGGTGGTACAGGGGACTAATACCTAGTGGAAGTCTCCTTAATATAGAGCATGTAGTGTCCAACATCAACCAGAGGTCCTAGTGGCACTAGAGTATAGAAAAGCCAATAGGTGGCTTGACTCTCTGCCTATGTGCTGAGGTTAGAGGAGGAGTCCAATTTTTATGGCATAATAGGTGTGCTGAGGCCAGAGAGCCATTTTCCTGTTGCAGACCAATGACGTAGTCAGGCTTAGCATTCTCGGGTGTGTCAGCTAAGTCTTGTACGGTGAGATCGTAGTTCGCTATGAGTATTCATATGTAGAGTACACTACATATGATCAGGGCATAAGATAAAATATGTTCATATAGGTTTAAAGAGTTTCTTATGAGTAAGAAAGGCTAATAAATATTTGAGTACAGTTTCCTAACAATTATTCTTTGTATGTTTTTGAATTATTAGTTCTCTTTGAAATTAATCAAGCATGCTCATATATTGATTTGCTCTTGTTGATATCTAGAGTATCCTGCTATATTTATGATTGTCAATGATCAATCTCTTTAAAACTTACTACTGTTATAATTGATATCAGTTGCTCAAATGTATATCTGTAATTATATCAGTGCTTTAGACTATTTCTTTGAAGTACTCATTCATTGAGAGTGTAGGCTCACCCCTCTACTCATAATTTTTAGGGATATCACATGGACTTGAAGAAGGTCATTGCATCAGAGTAGATCTGCCATAAGAGTTAAGTTTGAGTATAGTTATGTTCAGTCGGTCCTTGTATAGATGTAAGAGAGTTTTGAATGATGTTTGTATCTTTGTTTCCTTAATAAGAGAGAATGAATTATTATCATGTTGTATGTACATGGAAGTGTGAGAAACAGAATGAATGTATGGATGTGTATCATTAATGTTGAGATCATATTAGAGTAATCAAGGTTTAATTCTCTTGTAAAGCTTGTTTATGTGATTCAATGAGAGAAAACAAAGAGTGTGAAAAAGAATAAAAAGTTTAGGGTGATCTTTGTATTACGTTAAATCCTCAATTTATCCCCTAATATCATGATTAATGGTAATTGTGAGATTGGGGTGTAACAACTTTGGCATCAGAGCTTAGGTTGGGTTTTCAGGGACCATTAAGTTAGTAAGTTAGAGTCATAAGTGTGGCAGACAGGAGATTTTATGATGTTAGCTCTGGGGATTTGAGTATTTGGATATCCTGGCCCGGTATCTAAGTATTTGGATCAACCAGTATCAAGCTACTTTGTCTATTCTTTCATGTATACCCTGGCCAGGTATACAGTGGAAGGATGGTCTAGAGAGGAACCCTAGAAATATTAGGGTTAGAAACAAGATAAGTAACATGAATTAAGAGCATAAATATAAAATGAGATAGAACTTTGATTTCATATTGTTGTTTTATTCGAGATGAACTGAAAAGCTCTAATATGTTTGATTTCAGATATTTAGTATTTTGAAATAAATATGGGTCTTTAAGATTTGTTGTACACTATGTAGTTGTAGCATTTATTTATTACATTCTTTGTATCAAGTAGACTAGAAATGATCTTTGAATCAGCTTTCCTAAGTGGATAAGTTTTCTTCCACACATTTGAGATGAATAGGAGTTGAGTAATCCTGAGTAGCTCTTAGCTTTAGGACTGTAGGTTCGGCCTGGTTTGGCTGACAGGATGCATTACTGGGATCTAATAACTCCTATTAGTAACATAGCAAGAGTAAATTCTGGATAGATTAGATCCAAATTCTAGTATGAATATATATATTCTAAGATTTTGAAGTATAAGGGAAAGATTGGGATAACTAAGAATCAGTTGAAACTGATATCTGAGATCCAACTTCGGGGACTCATATGAGAAACCCTTAATTGGGAATAATGGAACACGACATAAGGTTCAGATTAAGTTTAATTATTAGTATTATATGAACTCTAAATATGAAATATGGAAAAGATATGAGAAAAGTATGTAAGGGGCCAAGATAGTAAGAATCAATCATGAGGAATGGATTATATAACCGAGTACAGTGTTTTTATATACTCCAAAGCAAAGGGAAAATAGAAGAAAAGAGCTAAGTATACAATAAGTACATAGAAGTGAAGAGTCTTCAGAAGAGTTAAAGTGAACAGAACTAGATGAGCATGTAAATCATAAAACTAGGTTAAGAAACTTAGTTGAAACAAAGAGAAATGTTGGAAGTAATGAGTTGATTTAAGGAATGAGGGTTATGATATAATTGAGAGCATGGAATGTATACCTTTATTGTGAAGTTAATACATTCATCCTTACTAACTTTGGATTCCAAGTCTCTGTAGAATAACAAACTAGTTTCTAAAAGAAGAACAAAAGTGTAGCTTAACCAATGAATAAGTCATACAACGGTAGACTATATTCAAGAGGGAAAAACTTGATTGAAAGAGATACTAAGTTCAACCCATGCATGAGATATTTGAGTTAAAATGAAGGATATGTAATGTATTAACCATGAGGTGATACTAGTAAAGAGATTATTGATTTAGAATTTCAACTTCACATTTGTAGAAGGATAAAAGGAAATATATGCAACATGGTATACATGATCATACACATAAAAGAAGCAACATGATCATAAGAGAAAACTAGAAGTTAAAGATGACATGTGGAATAGTAGTATATGGTAAGGGGATTATGGAAAGTAAAGAAGGGTTTGAAACATAATGGAGTAATATAGATTATAAAAGAAAGAGGTTGTGAAATTCAAGAAAGTGCTAATCAGTCAAGTATCCCTGTTGATAATTATTTAAAACGACATATGAGAAATGTATTAATGAATGTTTGAAGATAAGAATTCTAAGTCTCAAAATCATCTTCTCTTTCATATCTTCCTTAATGAGAGCAATGTGGAAATGAAGTGATAAGAAAATGAATCATATATGATGCATAACCACCGTGGTAGAGACGTCTAGTGAATGTAATAATGATACATAATATGATGATGAAACCCTAGCAAGGTAATTGATAATGTAATCTATCTGAATGGCTAAGTAAGAGAAAGGAAATTCAATAGATAAGATAAAGAAGACTTTGGTAGAACTTGTGAGATCTAAAGTTTGAATTTCAAATTAAGGGAGCAAAGTCACATCACAATAACGTCATGCTACTGATAAGGACCAAACCCTAGAATGTTTAGAGTTGTAGTAGTTCAAGGGTTGTCACTAGTGATTTGACCTTGAATACTAGCATCTCTATAAAACAAGATCATGAGATTTGCACTATGAGAAGTAAACTAGCACTGATAGTAATCCAGGGGTTTAAAGATATTTAATCTGAAAGGTTGATAAACAATATGGAAAAGATTCAGAATAAAGAGTAAGATATAAATTTGAAATATAACAAGTGTGTTTTGAACAAAAGGAGAAATACAATATGAGTGAAGTGCGATATGCGATAAATTCTTGCAGTGATAGCAAGAATGATGAATAATCTATTTGTACCTTGTATGTTTCAATTTTAGGAATGTTTAATCTACACGATTAAAATGAGAAGGATAAGTAGCAAAAAGTAAGTAGTAGTGAATGAGGAGAGAGATACAAGAAAACAATGGCTTTTAGTAATATGTGAATTTTTTTTAGAAGTATAATTTGTTGAAGGTATATTAAGGAATGTAAATTTGTTTTACATATTATTTTAGATGTACATGTGCAAGCAATATGTTAATTAAAGGTGTCTGATAGTTGTAGTCATTCATACCAGTAATCCATCTTTGTATTGTATAATTGTGGTATGGTGATATGGGTCAAATGATGATAAAACAAATGGAGGGTTACCCTGAATAAGGTAGTCTTACCTATTCACTCATATGAATAGAAGGGATGATAACCATATTGTATTGATATGTAACCCTAATGAGGTATAGCTTGTTATACCTAGTTTTAATATAACTAAGTGATGGTAATTGGGTATGAATAGTCCTTGAATGACTAATACAATCATGGAGTACTTTGTTACTATTGTTGAAACCCTAGTATGCTATAACCTGATGGTTACACCTTGAATTATATGTGGGTTCATACTTGAGAATAATATGGAATGTGATGGTAATGCTTCACCTTATGCATCCATGATGCAATGGGGATGCCGTGAGTGGTATTGTACAATTCCTATTGAACTAGTCTTCCAACTCAAGACTATTTTACTATTTGAGTAGCACAATAGTAAAATTCAAAAGAACAAGGTGAACTCTCTTTTGTGAGTTAGAGGTAATACATAACAATAGTACATATTGAGCCGTATAAATTGAGATAGTTGGATCGGATTATCAATGTTGAGGCAACACCTCAAGAGTATGAAAATATTGAAATGGTTGTTTCTCTCTCTATCCTATGATTTATTGTGGCATAGAGAATTTGTTTGTTATTATTGAGAACTGTTTTAACATGTTGTGATTAGAAAAGAAATAAAGGACTTAACATTGAAAACTACAATCAAGTATAAAATACAAGAATGTAATGACATGTAAGATTTCAGAAGCTTAAAATAAACTTTGAATATACTTGTTTGCATATTTATGTTTTGGGGACGAAACTTTTTAAGGGCGTGAGATTTGTAATGACCACATTTGTGCTTAATTGGTAAACTAGGATTTACCTGAATGATTACATGCATGAATAGATTGAACATCGTTTAGACTTAACTAATGATAGTAGATCAATTGTGATGTTTCAAACCTAATAAGAAACTCTAACTATGATTTTATTTTGAAGAATTAGGGTTTGGGAAATGTAAAACCTAATCGGCAAAAATTAGGGTTTTGAAAGTACATGAATGTGGAATTTAATCAGGATAGTAGTGTGGTAAATGATTTTTCATATTTTCTAAACAAAAATTATTTAATTGAATTTTCCATATGATATGGATAAATCAATCATGCATATTGGAGGAAAAGTTCAGAATATGTTAGTGTTCTTTGAATGTGGTTCTTGGTTGAACTATACTTCGACCAAAATGCTGACAGAGTGCTTTTTAGCAGTGTAGTATTTTATTTTTAGTTATTTATTGTTAAATCCAAATGATCTGAAATTTTAACCAGAGATCTTAAACTCATTCATTAACAACATGTAAAATGTTCATAATTTTTTGATGCATTTAGACCTTAACAGAAGATGAAATACAATAATATTTTTATGACAAAAAATTCAGCTGAAATAAGAGAAAGTATAGTAAGGGGTCAATGTGCAATTAACCCAGCAGCTCAATTTCTCTATATGGTCAAACTAACACACAAGGAGCTCTCATAATTCATGATTCAATCTAGAGAAAGGAAATCCTAGAGATAGAGGGAGAGTTAGGGTTTGAGAGGAGAAAGTGATGGAGATGCTGACCTAGGGTTTTGCGGTCCGAGGAATGATGAAATCATGTAAGTTTAGCTTCTTTGCATTGACTTTAATGATGAATCTTCTCTCACATGTCAAGATTCCGTCCCTCCTCTAATTTGATATGAAATGGTGTCAAAACTTCCCCTTTTCTCACTCTTTCGTCATAATCCCTCATTTTTAGGGTTTCTATGTTGAAAGGAAGAAGAATCGGGTGAATTGCTAGCGATTTGATATGAGATCAAGATTTTCAGGGATGAGCTTCATTTTAAGGTGTTTTCAAACCTTAGGGTGAGTGGGAGATTCCTTTAAACAATATATTGCATGAAAATTGGTTAAATCATCCATAATCTTTAATTGCTTAGTATGCGACTACAAACCCTGAATTGTGTGTTTGATCTACGTTGTTGCAAAATGATATGAAATGGATCCTTCCTCTGTTTGGATGAATTTCAGATGATAAATTCATATTAGAAATGTATACAATACATATTAACGAGAATTCCCTAAGTATTCACAGAGGTTATAAGAGTAAACTGAAATATAGGGAATTTGTCTATGACTGAAATTTGCTGTATAATTAAATAGAGAAATTTGTTTATCTGGATTCTCTTGGTTATGAATTATTGTTTATTTGAATTCATAGTACATATATGTCAGATACTACCTTGGATTTCATTTAAGGTGAATAGTGTTTGTTTGATATCTCAGTAAAGAAGGTGAAACCCTAGTTGCAAGGAAAGTTGGATATTTGTGAATATATATTGTGAAATCCATTTGAACGGATTTTCTTGACATGATAGACTTTATTTATTCAATTTTATTATTGATGCATGTTACTCAGTGAATGTCATGGAAACCCAAATTTAGCTCAACAACAAGGTTTCATACATATATTTATTTTATATGATTTGTTGATATTAGTCTTTATTTAGTGAATGTTTTTGTCGCATGAAATCCTTATGAGAGCCATGTGATAAGTGAATGAGGTAAATGAAACCCTAAGGATAGGGTGTTCAATGAATCAAGTATTTTGATATCAATGTTCTCAGTATGAGATGTGGTGATGCACAACTCAAGATTTGGGTTGATGTGCACATTTTCCAAGAAAGTACAAATAGTTTACAAGTGCAAATGACGATTACTCCTATGCCAAGTAGTTAACTCTTATCAATGTATTAAGAAGTTCAATTGCATGATTCTAGTGTATAAAGTATCAAGTGGATATGTATTCTGTTATTTAAGAATTGGAGTCTTCCTGTAGGTATAAAATGTTGATTTCTCAGTATATTACAGTGTTTTGAGTATATTGCTCAGCCAAGTTTAGAATGATATACATGTTGTGTTATAAACTTCAAATAAATAGACACGGTACCAAGAGATACCAGAGTCAAGCATAAGTAATGGAAAAGATACAATATAGTAAGAGCTTTCCAAGAATAATAAAATAATAGACTTAAGAGCCCTGAACACCATAGATTCCCTATGAGAGGTCTGCGTCGTAGGGATGAAATGACCTAACCCTGGAAGTGTGTGTCCAGTATATGGGGGTCGGAACGTATTAATAGGTGGTACATGGGATGAGTCCCAAATGGAAGTCTCCTTAATATACAACATGTAGTGTCCAACATCACTAGAGGTCCTGGTGGCACTAGAGTATAGAAAAACCAATAGGTGGCTTGACTCTCCGCCTATGTGCACATGTTAGAGGAGTCCAGTGTTTACGACATAATAGGTGTGCCGAGGCCAGAGAGCCATTTTCCTATTGTAGACCAGTGATGTAGTCAGGCTTAGCATTCCCGGGTGTGTCACCTAGGTCTTGTACGGTGAGATCGTAGTTCGCTACAAGTCTTCATATGTACAATACACTGCATTTGATCAGGGCATAAGCTAAACTATGTTCATATAGGTTTAAAGAGTTTCTTATAAGTAAGAAAGGCTAAGAAAGATTCGAGTACAATTTCCCAACAATTATTCTCTGTATGTTTATGAATTATTAGTTCTCTTTGAAATTAAGCATGCTCATATATTGATTTTCTCTTGTTGATATCTAGAGTATCCTGCCATATTTATGATTGTCAATGATCAATCTCTTTAATTCTTACTATTGTTATAATTGATATTAGTTTCTCAAAAGTATATCTATAATTATATCAGTGCTTTAGACTGTTTTTTTGAAGTACTCATTCACTAAGCGAGTAGGCTCACCCCTCTACTCACAATTTTTAGGGATATCACATGGACTTGAAGAAGATCATTGCATCACAGTAGATCTTACACAAGAGTTAAGTCTGAGTATAGTTAAGTTCAGTTGGTCCTTGTCACTCTAGGTCCTTGTATAGATGTGAGAGAGTTGTGAATGATGTTTGTATCTTTGTTTCCTTAATAAGAGAGAATGCATTTGATTATCATGTCGTATGTACATGGAAGTGAGAGAAATAGAATGAATGTATGGATGTGTATCATTAATGTTGATATCATATTAGAGTAATCAAGGTTTAATTCTCTTGTAAAGCTTGTTTATGTGATTCAATGCGAGAAAACAAAGAGTATGAAAAAGAAGAAAAAGTTAAGGGTGATCTTTGTATTATGTTAAATCCTCAATTTATGCCCTAATCTCATGATTAATGGTAACTGTGAGATCGGGGTGTAACAACTTTGGTATCAGAGCTTAGGCTAAGTTGTAAGGGACCATTAAGTTAGTAAGTTAGAGTCATATGTGTGGCAGATAGGAGATGTTATGATGTTAGCTCTGGAGATTTGAGTATTTGAATATCCTGGCCCGGTATCTGAGTACTTGGATCAACCAGTATCAAGCTAATCTGTCTATTCTTTCATGTATACTATAACATTCCACTCTTTTTATGCAAATTTTCAAACTATTTTATTCCTTGCATGCTCTTTTTCTAAATAAGATAATTGTTGAGGACCTTCATGTAAATTTCCCATGTTAGTTTTGCAATCCATTTTATTATGTTTAATAACTGTCTTATCCATGATTTATTTAAAGAAAATCTTTTCATATATATATCTATGCTCTTTTGTTTAAGAAAATGAGGATAGATGCTTTTATGTCAAGTTTTCTCTCTCATATGGTAATTAGTGATTTACATGTTTAATTGCTTGCTTAATGGACTCCATCTTGTTAATTGAAAAGAAATAATGTTGAGTGCACATTTTCATATCTTGAAATTCTTATTTGATAAATTAATGGCTTTATTTACATTCATCATGGTCATTTAAGTGCACATAATGATTTTTTGCCATTTTAGGGATAAAACGTGTACAAGTAGTAAAACTAACTAAATGGGAATGTTCTAGACACTCTAATGCACCTATGGTCAAAATTTGAACTCTTTTAAACCATGTTTGGACCATATAATCAATTAAAGAACATTTAAGTATAATATGACCAAGATTTGAATGCAATTTCATCAGTTGAATGGATGTAACTTATAGTTCACATTAATATGCTTGTCGCACATTAATTTTGCTTTAATTCTCACGCGCGTACACAACGACCATTGGATCAAGATCCAACGGTGCACCTACCTTCTCCTTCCTCTATTTTCCCCATGGGTTAGAGCCGTTTTTATAGAGTGACCTCCATCGGCCTCGTTCTCTCTCATCTCACGACAGTTTCTTCTCATTCCTTCACCAACGCATTCGTCTTCCTCTCCTGAACGGTATGAGCTCTTACTCATCCTCACCTGTGGCCTTTTGATGAAATGCCAAAAAGGGCAGGTTTTCCCCTCGCCCCATGAAGTGCCGAGGCTCGGGTAGTCTCCCTCTTTCCCTTTTAACCAGCCCAGAAGCATCACTGACCTTCACTCAGTACTCCTCCACCCTCAATTGAACTCCTAGGATCCCAAAGCTCCCGACCTACTAGACCTCGTTCCCCGACTACCTTGGCCTGGTGCACGCTGCTCCGGTCACCTCAGTTCAATCAAACCCACAGTGAGCACCCTCGACCTCCATACTTGCTTTATGTATCATTGTTTTGGCTCTTCATGCCCTCGATTGTTGTACCCTATAGGACCTCCACAAGGCCCTCACCGGTGCCTCCGTGTCTCACCAATTCAGTGTACCTATGTCCGTGGTATCTTCACCTCTCTCTGCGTTGTTCCTTGGTGGTTATTTTCGGATGCTTTTGGGTACCTTTCCGCCTTCGGTGCCTTAGATCTTGGTCTCTGGTCGCCTTACCCTGTAAGACCTTGTCCTCTGACTATCCAGTAGGTTTTTGGTCCTCTGCTTCACGCAACTAATCCAACACCTTCAGATGGACCCCGTGAGGGTTGAAGCCTTGCCTTTCTATCTGTTGATAAGGTCATTCCTTAGCCTTGATTTTCTTGTTCTCCTTAGCCATCGCCAGAGCAACGCCTACCCCTCAGTGCACCTCCTGGCCTTAGTGAAGCACCTTTGACCTCGGGTTGATGAGAGGAAAGCAATGGGAATGCAGGTTTCCTCAAAACAGTCATGACCCTCGTTGGATTCCTTGTACATGATCAAGCTTCCGCCTTCAGGTGCTGCTCTCGCCATGGAGCAAGCAGGGAGCAATGGAAAGGGCTAATATAACCCCTCTGCCCTAGTTTTTTTATCAATGTATTTCTATCGCAAGGGCAGTTAAGGAATTTCACACCCTATTTTCTTTAATCGCTGAAGCAAGCCTCGAGCCGAGTTGGCCAAGCCCGATTGGGCCAAATCAGAAGATGGCCCACTAATTCTGGATTTGGATATATATATATATATATATATATATATACGTGGCTTTATCTTGATTTGTGATTGGTTGATTCTTTGAAAATTCATAGTAAATTGCCTATTTATCGGAAAATTACTCAAAAATATGTTTTGGAAAGGATTTTCAATAAGGAATCTAATTTTCTAATTTTTATCGCTTGATTTATCTGGATTCACATCTCAATTTTTTTATAAGAACAAATTAGGGTTTGATGTTGTATAATGAATGATAAACATGCTATTTTCAGGTGATTAAGGGAACCCAATCAGTAAAACAAGGTTTGACTTAGGTCTTTTAGTTCAAGGTAAGTGGGCCATGCCCTTGGCATAGATAACCTTTGGTTTATTGAATGTTTATGAATAGTGTTAAGCACTTTAAGTTAAAGTCATGATAAATACATGTTTTCCTTCAAGTATATGATTATTGAATGCTTGTTTTCTATAATCTAAGTCTAAGTATAGAAACCACATTTATGTTATGAATTATGGTTAAGGAACATGAAACCAAGATTAAGAGGGAAGAGATTCCCATCCATGCTTAAGAGGGAGAAATCCCATCATGTTTCATGGGGAGAAATCCCAGCTATATTCAAGACGGAGAAATCCCATTAAGATCAAGTTTAAGTTATTAAGAAGATCATTAAGTCTAAAAAAGATCATGGTTAATGGAAATTGATTTAGATTTATTTGCGCCTTGTTATGGGATTTCTGAGCATTATGGGCTTTCCGAGCAATTATGGGCTTTCTGAGCATTATGGGCTCCTTATGGGGCATTAAGAGAGGAGCATATACTTCTAGTCAAGTTCCTTATGTAAAAGATGTCAAGAAATGATTAATGCTAAATGTATTTCCATGTTTATGTCAAGTCACCTTTATAGTTTATTTTTATGCTTTATAACATGCCAATGCCGCTTACTTACCATGTTTGTTTTTCCTTTGCATGGCTGGGGATGAGATGTTTGCAGACGTTGGAGCTAAAGTGAAGGAGACATCTTGAGGAGATTCCAAGGATCCAAGACCTTAGAAGTTGTTTCCTGGTGGGACGTCCATCTATGGAGATCCTATGTTTCATATGTTATATAGAATATGTGTAACTTTAGAATCATGATGTAGTTTTCTTTCCAAGAACTTATGTAAGAATCTATGTTTCAATAATGCCAAGTGTTATTTGTTTCTTGAGATGAGATCATGCATGTGACAGTCCCTCCCTGAAATTCCAAGTACCCCACATTATGGATAATGTTAGGGACTAGGATGTGCTTTTGCTGGTGACGTATGAAACCCTAGGGAGGGGTGTTACATTAATGCTATCAGAGCAAGAAATAGATGGCCACTAAGGCAACAATAAGGATTCATGCAAGTCACCCTGGGATGAAGAAATAGATGTAGAGAACATGATTATGTATTCTAGTATGTCTAGAGGACCCTAAAGATGACTAGAGCCCTCACCTCATTAGAGAAGTACATGTTAGCATGCTCATGTAGTTGAAACCAAACCCCAGATGATGACATGTTCTCCTTGTCTCAATGGTAAGGGCCACCCAATTGAGATTTGAGGAAAATGTCATTTAATGTGACTTTTTATGTGTCTTAACTTTTAAATTGTGTGTGTGATATGTGATACATGTGCAAATAAGTTGGTGAGATGTAGCATAAAAAGATCCAACATTTCTAAATATGTGCTTGAGCACCACATATAAAGAGATGAAGGATATATGATCTAAGGTTAGACAACAATGAAGATGTAGTCATGGTAAGTGAGAGATAGATTCCCTAAGTGTAATGAGTTAGATGTAATGTTAAGGAGTAAGTATGAGACTTAGGAAGGGTAGTTATGTAATTTGTGTTGAATAATAATGCCTTGTTTATGTATGTCTCTTTTATAATGAAAATTGTATGGAAAATTTGCAAGTTTATGTGAAACCCTTAAGGTGGGTAGAAACTCTAGGAAATTTTGAGGATGAAATTTATTTAAGGTGGGTAGAATTGTAACATCCCACTCTTTTTATGCAAATTTTCAAACTATTTTATTCTTTGCATGCTCTTTTTCTAAATAAGATAATTGTTGAGGACCTTCATGTAAATTGCCCATGTTAGTTTTGAAATCCATTTTATTATGTTTAATAGCTGTCTTATCCATGATTTATTTAAAGAACATCTTTTCATATATATCTATGCTCTTTTGTTTAAGAAAATGAGGATAAATGCTTTTATGTCAAATTTTCTCTATCATATGATAATTAGTGATTTACATGTCTAATTGCTTGCTTAATGGCCTCCATCTTGTTAATTGAAAAGAAATAATGTTGAGTGCACATTTTCATATCTTGAAATTCTTATTTGATAAATTAATGGCTTTATTTACATTCATCATGGTCATTTAAGTGCACATAAAGATTTTTTGCTATTTTAGGGCTAAAATGTGTACCAGTAGTAAAACTAACTAAATGGGAATGTTCTAGACACTCTAATGCACCTATGGTCAAAATTTGAACTCTTTTGACCCATGTTTGGACCCTCTCATCAATTAAAGAACATTTAAGTATAGTATGACCAACATTTGAATGTAATTTCATCAATTGAATGGATGTAACTTATAGTTTACATTAATATGTTTGTCACGCGTTACTTTTACTTTAATTCTCACATGCATACACAGTGACTGTTGGATCAAGATCCAATGGTGCACTTGCCTTCTCCTTCCTCCGCTTTCCCCGTAGGTCAGAGCCATTTTTACAGAGCGACCTCCATCGGCCTCATTCTCTCTCATCTCATGATGGTTTCTTCTCATTCCTTCACCAACACATTCGTCTTCCTCTCCCAAATGGAATGAGATCTTACTCATACTCACCCGTGGACTTTTGCTGAAATGCCCAAAAGGGCAGGTTTTCCCCTCGCCGCCATGAAGTGCTGAGGCTCGGGTAGTCTCCCTCTTTCCTTTTTAACCAGTCCAGAAGCATCGCCGACCTTCACTCAGTACTCCTCCACCCTCAATTGAACTCCCAGGATCCCAAAGCTCCCAGACCTACTCGACCTCATTCCCCGACTACCTTGGCCTGGTGTACGCTGCTCCGATCACCTCGGTTCAATCAAACTCACAATGAGTACCCTCGACCCCCATACTTGCTTTCTGTATCGTTGTTTGGGATATTCATGCCCTCGATTGCTGTACCCTATAGGACCTCCGCAAGGCCCTCACTGGCGCCTCTGCGTCTCATTGATTCAGTGTACCTATGTCCATGGTATCTTCACCTCTCACTACGCCGTTCCATGGTGGTTATTTTCATATGCTTTTGGGTACCTTTCCACCTTCGGTACCTCAGCTCTTGGTCTCCGGTCGCCTTCCCATGTAAGACCTAGTCCTCTAAATATCCAGTAGGTTGTTGGTCCTCTGCTTCACGCAACTAATCCAACACCTTCAAATGGACCTCGTGATGGTTTTAGCCTCTCCTTTCTTTCTGTTGATAAGGTCCTTCCTTAGCCTTGATTTTCCTGTTCTCCTCAGCCATCGCCAGAGCAACGCCTACCCCTCAGTGCACCTCCTGGACTTAGTGAAGCACCTTTGACCTCGGGCTGATGAGAGGAAAGCAATGGGAATGCAGGTTTCCTCAAAACAATCATGACCCTTGCTGGATTCCTTGTACATGATCAAGCTTCCGCCTCTAGATGCTGCTCTCGCCATGGAGCAAGAAGGGAGCAATGGAAAGGGGTGATATTACCCCTCTTCCCTAGTTTTTTTTATCGATGTATTTGTATCGCAAGGGCAGTTAAGGAATTTTACGCCCTGTTTTCTTTGATCGCTGAGGCAAGCCTCGAGCCGAGTTGGCCAAGCCCGATTGGGCCAAATCAGAAGCTGGCCCACTGATTCCGGATTTGGATATATATATATATATATATATATATATATATATATATATATATATATATATATATATATATATATATATATATATATATATATATATATATACGTGGCTTTATCTCGATTTGTGATTGGTTGATTCTTCGAAAATTCATAGTAAATCACCTGTTTATCGGAAAATTACTCAAAAATATGTTTTGGAAAGGATTTTCAATAAGGAATCCGATTTTCTAGTTTTTATCACTTGATTTCTCTGGTTTCACATCTCAATTTTTTATAAGAACAAATTAGGGTTTGATGTTGTATAATGAATGATAAACATGCTATTTTTAGGTGATTAAGGGAACCCAATCAGTCAAACAAGGTTTGACTTAGGTGTTTTAGTTCAAGGTAAGTGGGCCATGCCCTTGGCATAGATAACCTTTAGTTTATTGAATGCTTATGAATAGTGTTAAGCACTTTATGTTAAAGTCATGATAAATGCATGTTTTCCTTCAAGTATATGATTATTGAATGCTTGTTTGCTATAATCTAAGTCTAAGTATAGAAACCACATTTATGTTATGAATTATGGTTAAGGAACATGAAACCAAGATTAAGAGGGAAGAGATTCCCATCCATGCTTAAGAGGGAGAAATCCCATCATGTTTCATGGGGAGAAATCCCAACTATGTTCAAGAGGGAGAAATCACATTAAGATCAAGTTTAAGTTATTAAGAAGATCATTAAGTCTAAGAAATATCATGGTTAATGGAAATTGATTTAGATTTATATGCACCTTGTTATGGGCTTTCCGAGCAATTATGGGCTCCTTATGGGGCATTAAGAGAGGAGCATATACTTCTAGTCAAGTTCCTTATGTAAAAGATGTCAAGAAATGATTAATGCTAAATGTATGTCCATGTTTATGTCAAGTTACCTTTATAGTTTATTTTTATGCTTTATAACATGCCAATGCCACTTACTTACCATGTTTGTTTTTCCTTTGCATGGCTGGGGATGAGATGTCTGCAGACGTTGGAGCTAAAGTGAAGGAGACATCTTGAGGAGATTCCAAGGACCCAAGACCATAAAAGTTGTTGCCTGGTGGGACGTCCATCTATGGAGATCCTATCTTTCATATGTTATCTAGAATATGTGTAACTTTAGAATCATGATGTAGTTTTATTTCCAAGAACTTATGTATGAATGTATGTCTCAGTAATGCCAAGTGTTATTTGTTTCTTGAGATGAGATCATGCATGTGATAGTCCCTCCCTGAAATTCCAAGTACCCCACATTATGGATAGTGTTGGGGATTAGGCTGTGCTTCCGCTGGTAACGTATGAAACCCTAGGGAGGGGTGTTACATATACTGTAACGTCCCAGGATTTGAGGCCTCAAATAAAACGATCTTATAAGGAATGATTGGACTACCCATATCACCAAGGTGCACCTCCTTTTTATGGAGCCCATCTTTAAAGAACTCCATAGTTAAGTGTGCTCAGCTTGGAGTAGTACTAGGATGGGTGACCAGTCGGGAAGTTGATCATGGCTTGCGTGTCAGTGTGGACAAAGTTCGCAGTTAAGGCTAGTGGTGGTCTGTGGGGCCAGTCGTCATTCCTGAAACTCTACTAGAGCCTTGGGCAGTGGGCCCGTGCATTATAAATGGTATTAGAGTCGATTCCCCTCCAGTAGGTGGGGCTCACATGGGCATGTGGCATGCCAGTCTTGAGCTGTGCGGTCCAGGAAAGTTGGAAAGGGCTATCCGCAGAGACGAGATGGATCCGCCCTTGCGCTGGTAGCCGTGGATGGGAGCTGGGTGTCCATGGGCCATTCTGGGTCTACAATGAAATGGGGAAGCGATTATGAGGTCGTATAGTTCAACATTGACGAGGACGTCAAGAGTTTAAGTGGGGGAGATTGTAACGTCCTAGGATTTGAGGCCTCGAATAAAACGATCTTATAAATAATGATTGGACTACCCATATCACCAAGGTGTACCTCCTTTTTAGGGAGCCCATATCTAAAGAACTCCATAATTAAGCATGCTCAGCTTGGAGTAGTACTAGGATGGGTGACCAGTCGGGAAGTTGATCCTGGCTTGCGCATCAGTGTGGACAAAGTGCGCAGTTAAGGCTAGTGGTGGTCTGTGGGGCCAGTCGTCATTCCTGAAACTCTACAAGAGCCTTGGGTAGTGGGCCCGGGCGTTACATATACCCTGGCCAGGTATATAGTGGAAGGATGGTCTAGAGAGGAACCCTAGAAATATTAGGATTAGAAACAAGATAAGTAACATGAATTAAGAGCATGAATATAAAATGAGATAGAACTTTCATTTCATATTGTTGTTTTATTGGAGATGAATAGAAAAGCTCTTATATGTTTGAATTCAAATATTCAGTATTTTGAAATATATATGAGTCTTTAGGATTTGTTGTACACTATGCAGTTGTAGCATTTATTGATTACATTCTTTGTATCAAGTAGACTAGAGATGATCTTTAAATGAGCTTTCCTAAGTGGATAAGTTTTCTTCCACACATTTGAGATGAATAGGAGTTGAGTAATCCTGAGTAGCTCTTGGCTTCAAGACTACAGGTCTGGCCTGGTTCGGGTGGCAAGATGCATTACTAGGATCTAATAACTCCTATTAGTAACATAGCAAGAGTAAATTATGGATAGATTAGATCCAAATTCTAGTATGAATGTATATACTCTAAGATTTTGAAGTATAAGGGAAAGATAAGGATAACTAAGAATCAGTTGGAACTGATATCTAAGATCCAACTTTGGGGCCTCATATGAGAAACCCTTAATTGGGAGTAAAGGAAAACGACATAAGGTTCACATTAAGTTTAATTATTAGTATTATATGAACTCGAAATATGAAATATGGAAAAGATGTGAAAAAAGTATGTAAGGGGCCAAGATAGTAAGAATCAATCATGAGGAATGGATTGTATAACTGAGTACAATGTTTTTATGTACTCCAAAGCAAAGGGAAAATAGAAGAAAAGAGCTAAGTATACAATAAGTACATAGAAGTGAAGAGTCTTCAGAAGAGTTATAGTGAAGAGAACTAGATGAGCATGTAAATCATAAAATTAGGATAAGAAACTTAGTTGAAACAAAGAGAAATGTTGGAAATAATGAGTTGATTTAAGGAATGAGGGTTATGATATAATTGAGAGCATGGAACGTATAATTTTATTGTGAAGTTAATACATTCATCCTTACTACCTTTGGATTCCAAGTCTCTATAGAACATCAAACTAGTTTCTAAAAGAAGAACAAAAGTGTAGCTTAACCAATGAATAAGTCTTACAAAGGTAGACTATATTTAGGAGGGAAAAACTTGATTGAAAGAGATACTAAGTTCGACCCATGCATGAGCTATTTGATTTAAAATGAAGGATATGCAATGTATTAAACATGAGGCGATACTAGTAGAGAGATTATTGATTTAGAATTTCAACTTCACATTAGTAGAAGGATAAAATGAAATATATGCAACATGGTATACATGATCATACACATAAAAGAAGCAACATGATCATAATAGAAAACTAAAAGTTAAAGATGACATGTGGAATAGTAGTATATGGTTAGGGGATTATGCAAAGTAAAGAAGGGTTTGAAACATAATGGAGTAATATAGATTATAAAAGAAAGAGGTTGCGAGATTCAAGAGAGTGCTAATTAGTTAAGTACCCTTGTTGATAATTATTTAAACCTACATATGAGAAATGTATTAATGAATGTTTGAAGATAAGAATTCTAAGTCTCAAAATTGTCTTCTTTTTCATATTTTCCTTAATGAGAGCAATGTGGGAATGAAGTGATAAGAAAATGAATCATATATGATGCATAACCACCATGGTAGAGACATCTAGTGAATGTAATAATGACACACAATATGATGATGAAACCCTATAAGGATAATTGAGAATGTAATCTATCTAAATGGCCAAGTAAGAGAAAGGAAAGACAATCGATAAGATAAAGAAGACTTTATTAAAACTTGTGAGATCCAAACCTTGAATTTCAAATTAAGAGAGCAAAGTCACATCACAATAACGTCATGCTAGTGATAAGGACCAAACCCTAGAATGTTTAGAGTTGTAGTAGTTCAAGGGATGTCACTAGTGATTTGACCTTGAATACTAGCATCTCTATAAAACAAGATCATGAGATTTTTAGTATGAGAAGTAAACTAGCACTGATAGTAATCCATGGTTTAAAGATATTTAATCTGAAAGGTTGATAAAAAAATGGAAATGATTTGGAATAAAGAGTAAGATATAAATTTGAAATGTAAAAAGTGTGTTTTGAACAAAAGGAGAAATACAATATGAGTGAATTGTGATATGAGATAAATTCTTGCAGTGATAGCAAGAATGATGAATAATCTATTTGTACCTTTTATGTTTCAATTTTAGGAATGTTTAATCTACATGGTTAAAATGAGAAGGATAAGTAGCAAAAACTAAGTAGTAGCGAATGAGGAGAGAGATAAGAGAAAACAATGGCTTTTAGTAATATCTGAATTTGTTTTTAGAAGTATAATTTGTTGAAGGTATATTAAGGGATGTAAATTTGTTTTACATATGATTTTAGTTGTACATCTGCAAGCAATATGTTAATTAAAGGTGTCCAATAGTTGGCCATTCATACCAGTAATCCATCTTAGTATTTTACAATTATGGTATGGTAATATGGGTCAAATGATGATAAAACAAATGGAGGGTTACCCTAAATAAGGAAGTCTTACCTATTCACTCATATGAATAGAAGGGACGATAACCATATTGTATTGATATATAACCCTAATGAGGTGTAGCTTGTTATACCTTACTTTAATATAACCAAGTGATGGTAATTGGGTATGAATAGTCCTTGAATGACTAATACAATCATGGAGTACTTTGTTACTATTGTTGAAACCCTAGTATGCTATAACCTGATGGTTACACCTTGAATTATATGTGGGTTCATACTTGAGAATAATATGGAATGTGATGGTAATGCTTCACCTTATGCATCCATGATGCAATGGGGATGTCGTGAGTAGTATTGTACACTTGTTGTTGAATCTAGTCATCCAACTCAAGACTGTTTTGCTATTTGAGTAGCACAACAGTAAAATTCAAAAGAACATGGTGAACTCTCTTTTATGACTTAGAGGTAATACATAACAATAGTACATATTGAGACGTATGAATTGAGATAGTTGGATCAAATTATCAATGTTGACCTCAAGAGTATGAAAATATTGAAATGGTTTTTTCTCTCTCTATCCTATGATTGATTACGACATAGAGAATTTGTTTGTTATCATTGAGAACTAATTTAACATGTTGTGATTAGAAAAGAAATGAAGGACTTAATGTTGAAAACTACATTCAAGTATAAAACACAAGAATGTAATGACATGTAAGATTTTAGACACTTAAAATAAACTTTGAATATACTTTGTTTGTGTATTTATGTTTTGGGGACGAAACTTTTTAAGGGGGTGAGAATTGTAATGACCACATTTGTGCTTAATTGGTAAACTAGGGTTTACCTGAATGATTACATGCCTGATTAGATTGAATATCATTTAGACTTGATTAATGATAGTAGATCAATTGTGATGTTTCAAACCTAAGAAGAAACTCTAACTATGATTTTAGTTTGAAGAATTAGGGTTTGAGAAATGTAAACCCTAATCGGAAAAAATTAGGGTTTTGATAGTACCTGAATATGGAATTTATCAGGATAGTAGTATGGTAAATGATTTTTCATATTTTCTACAAATTTTTATTTTATTAAATTTTGGATAAGATATGGATAACTCAATCATGCATATTGGAAAAAAATTTCAGAATATTTTAGTGTTATTTGAATGTGGTTCTCAGTCGAACTATACTTCAACCAAAATGCTGACAGAGTACTTTTCAGCAGTGTAGTATTTTATTTTTATTTATTTATTGGTAAATCCAAATGATCTGAAATTTTAATTGGAGATTTGAAACTAAATCCTAAAAAACATGTAAATGTTTTATAGTTTTTGGATGTGTTTAGACCTTATCAGTAGATGAATTACAATAATATTTTTATGGTAGAAAATTCAGCTGAAATAAGAGAAAGTATAGTGAGGGGTCAATGTGCAATGGACCCAAGCAGCTCAATTTCTCTATATGGTCAACCTAATACGCAAGGAGCTCTCATAGTTCTTGATTCAATCCAGAGAAACGAAATCCTAGAGAGAGAGGGAGAGTTAGGGTTTGAGTGGAGAAAGTGATGGAGATGCTGACCTAGGGTTTTGCGGTCCGAGGAATGATGAAATCATGTAAGTTTAGCTTCTTTGCATAGACTTTAATAGTGAATCTTCTCTCACATGTCAAGATTCTGTCCCTCCTCTGATTTGATCTAAAATGGTGTCAAAATTTCCCCTTTTCTCACTCTTTCTTCATAATCCCTCATTTTTAGGGTTTCCGAGTTGAAAGGAAGAAGAATCGGGTGAATTGCTAGGGATTTAATATGAGATCATGATTTTCAGGGATGAACTGCGTTTTTAAGGTGTTTTCACACCTTAGGGTGAGTGGGAACTTCTTTTAAATAGTATATTGCACAAAAATTGGTTAAATCATCCATAATCTTTAATTACTTAGTATGCGACTACAAACCCTGAATTGTGTGTTTGATCTAAGTTATTGCAAAATGATATGAAACAAATTCTTCCTCTGTTAGGATGAATTTGAGATGATAAAATCATATTATAAATGTATACAATACATCCTAATGATAATTCCCTAAGTATTCACAGAGGTTATAAGAGTAAACTGAAATATAGGGAATTTGTCTATGACTGAAATTTGTTGTATAATTAAATAGAGAAATTTGTTTATCTGGATTCCCTTGGTTATGAATTATTGTTTATATGAATTCATAGTACATATATGTTAGATACTATCTTGGATTTCATTTAATGTGAATAGTGTTTGTTTGATATCTCAGTGAAGAGGGTGAAACCCTAAATGCGAGGAAAGTTGGATATTTGCGAATAGATATCGTGAAATCCATTTGAACGAATTTTCTTGACATGATAGACTTTATTTATTCAATTTTATTATTGATGCATGCTATCTCAGTGAATGGCATGGAAACCTAAATTCAGCTCAGTTCCAAGGTTTCATACATATATTGATTTTATATGATTGTTTGATAGTAGTCTTTATTCAGTGAATGTTTATGTCGCATGAAATCCTTATGAGAGGCATGTGATAAGTGAATGAGGTAAATGAAACCCTAAGTATAGGGTGTTCAATGAATCAAGTATTTTTATATCCATGTTCTCAGTATGAGATATGGTGATGCACAACTCAAGATTTGGGTTGAGGTGCACATTTTCCAAGAAAGTACAAATAATTTATAGGTGTAAATGACGATTACTCGTATGTCAAGTAATTAACTCTTATTAGTGTATTAAGAAGTTCAATTGTATGATTCTAGTGTATAAAGTATCAAGTGGACATGTATTCTGTTATTTAAGAATTTTAGTCAGCCTATAGGTATAAAATGTTGATTTCTGAGTATATTACAGTGTTTTGAGTATATTGCTCTGCCAAGTTTAGAATGATATACATGTTGTGTTATAACTTCAAATAAATAGACACGGTACCATAGAGATACTAGAGTCAAGTATAAGTAAGGGAAAAGATACAATATATTAAGATCTTTCCAAGAATAATAAAATAATAGACTTAAGAGCCCTGAAAATTGTAGATTGCCTATGAGAGGTCTGCATCGTAGGGATTAAATGACCTAACCCTGGAAGTGTCTAGTATATGGGGGTCGGAACATACTAACAAGTTGTACGGGGGACAAATCCCTAGTGGAAGTCTCCTTAATATATAACATGTAGTGTCTAACATCAACCAGAGGTCCAGGTGGCACCAGAGTACAGAAAAGCCAATAGGTGGATTGACTCTCTGCCTGTGTGCTCAGGTTAGAGGAGGAGTCCAGTTTTTACGGAATAATAGGTGTCCTGAGGCCAGAGAGCCATTTTCCTGTTGCAAACCAGTGACGTAGTCAGGCTTAGCATTCCCGGGTGTGTCAGCTAAGTCTTGTACGGTGAGATCGTAGTTCGCTACGAGTCTTCATATGTAGAGTAAACTGCATATAATCAGGGCTTAAGCTAAAACATGTTCATATAGGTTTTAAGAGTTTCTTATAAGTAAGAAAGGCTAAGAAAGATTCAAGTATAGTTTCCCAGCAATTATTCTTTGTATGTTTATGAATTATTAGTTCTCTTTGAAATTAATCAAGCATGCTCATATATTGATTTGCTCTTGTTGATATCTAGAGTATCCTGCCATATTTATGATTGTCAATGATCAATCTCTTTAAAGCTTACTGCTGTTATAATTGATATCATTTTCTCAAAAGTATATCTGTAATTATATCATTGCTTTAGACTGTTTCTTTGAAGTACTCATTCACTGAGCGAGTAGGCTCACCCCTCTACTCACAATTTTTAGGGATATCACATGGACTTGAAGAAGGTCATTACATTAGAGTAGATCTGCCACAAGAGTTAAGTCTGAGTATAGTTAAGTTCAGTCGGTCCTTGTCACTCTAGGTCCTTGTATAGATGTGAGATAGTTGTGAATGATGTTTGTATCTTTGTTTCCTTAATAAGAGAGAATGCATTTGATTATCATGTCGTATGTACATGGAAGTGTGAGAAATAGAATGAATGTATGGATGTGTATCATTAATGTTGAGATCATATTAGAGTAATCAAGGTTTAATTCTTTTGTAAAGCTCGTTTATGTGATTCAATGCGAGAAAACAAAGAGTATGAAAAAGAAGAAAAAGTTAAGGGTTATCTTTGTATTACGTTAAATCCTCAATTTATGCCCTAATCTCATGATTAATGGTAATTGTGAGATCGAGGTGTAACAGATCACATATCACAACATTTGAGGCATGACCATTGCCATCCTCTATATATATCACAATTGTGGACACAAGGAGATACCTCGACTTGGGCCACTACATATTCAACAATATGCACTCTGAGTTTCCTATAGGAATGACTTGTTTCACCATCCAACAAAGTACTGACATTGCTGATGGATCTATGGTACAAGGAAACTACATGATTAGGGTTTCACTTTATTAGTTAGGCCAATTGGGTGAATTAAGGCTACATCATACAAGTGTACATGCAAACCCTAATTCATTCTAGCAAGCATTACTGTGAAACAACTCCAGAATTTATAAAATGTATGAAATAAAAAACCTATCACATCATCTCATGATATCACTATATCACTACCTTAATCAAGCTCATTAACATTATCGCAAGTTATCACTGCCGTACATGGCCAACATCATTATCACATCACTAGGGGATAATAATCCCTCCTCTCAACACTAGAGGATATCACCTCTCACTAGGCATTAAGCCTATGCTAGGTCATAAGACCAATCACATCATTATGATCTCAAAATGCCTCATCATGGCTCATAATCATCACATGTGTCATATCGCATATACACCATAGCAATCACTCACTATGACATTCATTTACCTGCATGGTTAGCATTAAACAAATAGGAGAGAGAAAACATCATCTCAATCTATTAAATAAGCAATCTTAACAAGTATACCCCACACTTGAGATTAGGTTAAGGGTTTCTCATGTAGCCAATTAGGATTCCCAGTACAATAATTACCATTGAACTCTAGATACATCATCTCCCACTTTCTTGGAACACTTTAGGTTTGGCATCATACTTATGATTATCCAAATCATTACTCCAAACAACACTATGTATCAACCAAACATAAACCAAGATGTAGCGACCAACATGAATGCCATATGTGTAGCGATCAACAAATGCATCACATGTGTAGCGACCATACTCTCATGTATGTATTGACCAAACAACCAAAGCAAGGTGTTGCAACCGCAACAAGGTAGGTGTAGCGACCGCAACAAAATCCAAGTGTAGTGACTGCAACAAGGTCTAGGGTTAGGGTTTCAGCCCAACCCACTAGAGCATGTGTTGTGACTGCAACTCTTCCCCACACATGGCTAAAATTTCTTCGATCGAAGTAAAACACATCAAGGAAACAACACTTGTAACGACCAACCCAACAAGAATCATGTATAGAAATCTCCCATTAAGGTTAGGGTTTGTTGAGCCCAGAACAATCCATTTACATGTGGCAACCATAAGCATCCATGGTACTCCAAGGAACACATAACCATATCCAAAATAGAACTAAACCACATTCAATACAAAATACAAACATCAAGGAACTAAGCATCATCAAGGAGGAAAACTCCAAGAAAAGATGGTCACCAAACCCTAGATACATCACCATAGAAATTAACATGAAAATCATGATGAGAGAGAAGAAAACTAAGAATCACACACAAGTAAATAAGACCAAAACCCAAAGTTAAACAAGTCGGTCGAACCAAAAACATGATTATAAAACTCATGGTTAAGATTCATGTGAAAACCATCACCTCCATAGTCACCACCAAATCGGGGTACAAGAACTAGGGTTTAGCAGGAAGAGTAATCTACATGAGAATACTACAAAATCTTAAACCTTAGATCATGATAACTTCATCTAGAATATTAGAATCACGTTTTAGAGATGAAAATAGTATCATGAATGAAAGATTACGGTTCTATGATAGACGAGGAAAAAGTTATATAACCCTCCTTATGATGAAGGTCAACATCCAAAGCCATGAGCTCCAAAGAGAGATATAAACTCCAACTAGAATCAACTCCTCAACCAAAAAATCACCTCAAGGAGTGAAGAACACCATGGTCAAAGAAAAGCTCAAGAAAGAGGGTAAAAAACCTTGGCCGAACAAGAAGAAGGAAGAAGAAAGACGATAGAGGGGAAAGCTTCATCTCACTCAGGTACCACCATGTTCAAACCATTGTCTCTGACCCTTGTGAAGAGAAGTTTCCCTCAAGATGGCCACCATGGTAAATCCATAGTCTCACGGCCAAGAAGGAAGAGATAGGGTGCAAAAGAAATGAGATGATGGTGATAGAGCAACTTACCAAGAAGAGAATCACCCAGGATCACCACAAAGAAGGTAACCAAGCTCAAGATAATCACAAGGAAGATGATCGACCACCAAAGCTCCAAGATTAGCCCTCTCACCAAGGTTGTCCAAGCAAGAAGGAGGAAGAGGAGAGAGAGTTAAAAGGATTGTTTTCATGTGAAAGAGAGAGTTTGTATACTTGAGGGTAGGAGGGAGGTAAAGGGTTATGAGGTGTCAAGAAGCTAGGGTATCAAAAGAACACTTGTCCCACAAAGGATCGGCCATGCATGCACACATGCAAGCGAATCATTGAAACAAAAGTGGTGTAGTGACCCTTGGCCCTCAAATACATCATGGTCAAAGAACACACCTTGGTAGATGTCGAAACACATCATAAACCCTAGTATCGACCTCAACAAAAGAACACCAATAGTGTTACGGTCGCAACACTTCACCAAAGCAAAAACCCTAAAGACCAAACACATGTCCAAAGAACTAAGTCAAAGAAAAACATCTAAAACATGTTGTAGTGGTCGAAGAACTCTCCAAGCACATCATCAAGGTCTCTACATAGGTCGACACTCAAGGGACATACATGGCCGCTACTATCACTCATGCGACTCATGCATAGCCATTCAAACCCTAATATCACCTCAAGATGCCACCTCATCATCCAAGACTCAAATAAGGCACCCCTATGCATCTCTCTCTCATGATGCCAAGGAATAAAAAGGGCACACTCTTCATGTGGCAAATTGCAATATAAACCCGCAACATGGGTAAATTGCGAGTTGGTCCAAAACAAGCACATATAGCTCAAACATCAAACAAATAAGACAAAAATAAAATCATACGCTTGTCACATGTTATTGAGGCATCTCAAGAGACTAGATTGAGGTTTTAGAATATCATTATGCAAAACAAACACAATCAAGCATTAAGCTAGGTCAGGGGCCTTACAAGGGCAACTTGTATAAGACTACTAATGAATTCTGACCTCCTGAGTATTATGTTGTCTATAAAAGTAGGGTGAGGTATGTAAGAGAAGGAAAAGAGGATACTCTAAAGTGTCATATAGAATTCTTCCATCATACAAATTCATGAAAGAAGTATGTGCTCTCTAAGTGAAATGAGCACTAGACTATTCTACCAACATAGGAGTAGCAGTTGTAGGAGTAGGTATAGGAGCATGGGTGAGCTGGGTGGATGTCTCTACTAGCATAAATAGAGGAATAGCGGAGGCCTTTCAGAAAGACAACAATAATATTTGACAATTGTTGTCTTCTCGCATTTGTAGTAATGTGAGAACCTGAGAAAGTCCTACCCGTCAAAGGAAGGGATGGTAAGGGAGAGACAATTGGGAGAGAAAGTGGGTATTAACACGCTGACTAGAAGGGACAAATCCTTCTTGTCAGTTCCTCTAGAATGACAGGAGTTCCCGGTGGTCCAGGTAAACTACTATAGAGATGAGGAGGCATTTTCCACCTACTGGGAGGATGCAGTCTACTGCTGTCCATGGTGATCAACTAGGAGGCCACTTCCGATAGCCGTCCAGATGCAACTTGAGAAAGAAGCACGCTGCAACAAGCATTGTCATTGGACTTGCTCCAGGACCATGTATATGTCTTGAAAACCCTCATTCCCATTACATATTTGTTGAGACAATCTACTATTTAGTGGGAATATGACAGTAAACGTTTTATTTCTTCTACCGTATCTGATGCCATATTTCCCTACAAAATAGTTGTGAAGTTTATCTTATCTTGCAAGTGTATGAGAATAAAGGGTGCATATAAAGCTAGTGGTGGTCTGTGGGGTTGGTAATCATTCCTAAAACTCTACTGGAGCCTTGGGCAGTGGGCCTGAGTGTTTACACCTCCACCCTTTCACTTAACATCCCACTATAGTCAACCAATGTGTTCCCTTCCCTCCACCCTTTGTGTAGGAGAACAATACCGAGACCCCAAGTATGTAACTTATTCTACACAATCCAGACATGTTACCACTCAACTCTATTCTTTTGGGAATCATATTGACATAAAAAAGGTAAAATGATTGTTGTTCTACTTACCTCAACAACATAGATAGATAAGTTATAGATACCATCTTCTCCTAATATCATTGTAAAGGGATAAGGTAAAAGATTGACATATCCCTATCTAGAGTCAGTTTCATAGATGAACTTACCTCATTGTATGCATTTGTGTCCATCGCTAATGCCCATGTAGAAGAGTGTACCTATTGTAAATATGTCATCCACCTACCCCCATCTATAAACAATGTAGTAATCTAACTATAGTTCTGGTGGTTTAATGTGAGGCAGTGAACTATTGTATGTCATTAGCATATCAAACTAGGCCGACTCATCTTCTTGTGAACAACTTATAAAATTGCATGATATTCTTGTACTTAGAATTGGTATTAGGCGTTGCTTTGGGTGCATTTAGATGGCTATATTCAATTTTGAGTGGACCATCCACCAGAAGATCCCATCCTATGAGAAGGGGGTATTTTGACCATTGATCCTTGACCACCAAATGTAGAAAACTTAGGCATATCATCATCATATGAGATTTTTCCCACCTAACCTCCTTGCAAATAACTCAAAGCATTTCATGATACTACGGTTGCATTTGGTGTTGAAGGTTTTCCATTTATACTAGAATCACGTCTTACTAACAAAAACAATATAGGTGATTTGAGAAAGAATGTATGGGTCCACTCCAATAGGTCATATGTGAGAAATCATGTTCTAATGAGTCTGCTAACTGCTAGAGTTGTTCACCCCAAATCTTCTCACCCATTTCATTAAACTGTTCAAATAGCACCAATTATTGTATTCTAATGCTAAGGTGAGAAAAACAAAAATAGAAACCATATTCCATATGGGGGTCATGGATCCCAAATCATTATTTTGTTTTTATCTATGTGATGTTTGTTAGCCACACATGATGGTTGAAAACATAGAGCCTTATCCTTGGTTCTATCAAATGAAGTGGTTACTTCATGGACCATTTATATGAATCAAGGGAAAGATTTCTTTTTCTTCCCTACTTGGTTTAGGTGAGGTTGTCTTTCGAACAACCTTCTCTTTTTTTGTATTAATTAAGGCCAAGTTGAATGCATTTAATAATGTTGAAGAAAGAGGCCATGTTGTCAATGCATCTAAGTTTAGCATATCAATCAGATATTACCTGAACATATACACTTGTCTACAACCCTATTGTATGTTGCCTAGAACCATATGCATCCTAAAGTCTCTACAGATGCATGACATGGATATTAGTATGGCACATATTGGGATTTTTCCCTCAGGTATGAGAGATATATAATGATCATGTCTCCCCTGTTGGCCAATTAACGTTGGGAAACTAGATCTACAATATGAGTGCTTAGTGTATTTGTATACTTTATACGTTATATGCATATCCACTCTGAATTAGTGATCTCATATGCTCTGCATGATGTTGCTTATGCAGCTACATATGCATTTTGGCCACCTCTCTAAACCGCATATATCTATGCGGGTCATTATGTAGTTATAGCCCCATATGCAATACATATACAACCATATGTGATGCATATGCAACCACTTTTCATATACTGATGATATGGGTGTACTCTATTATCAATCATATTGTTTAATTATTCATTAAACTACTTACACATACAAAACCAATACCACATATACATATATATAGCATACTCTACATATGTAGTTATAAGTTAACATGTTAATATATTTAGGTGAAATATTTTACAATTTAAATAAATAATTTTATGGTCACATAATTAATTTATTAAAAGAATGTAAACTGCTTACAACTGGTGTATGCTCCCAAATTCCACATATACTTTATGCAACATCCTGACCAGATGCATGTCATATATTCTTTTTAGATAATGACTCTAACATGGTCAGTGTTGAGGGCCTTCCAATGATACATCAATTCTATCTTTCTCATCACAAGAACGTGCATGTGGTCTGAGAAAGAATGTCTTGAGTCCACCCTGTTCACCATGATAAACCTTGTTCCAATTAATTTGCTAGCTACTAAAGTTTAGTGCTACATAAAATTTCTCACCTCTTTCATTGAACTATTCACACAACTGCATTTGTTGTATTTTCATGTAAGTCTAAGAAGAACCAAAATAGAAACCATACTAGATAGGTGAGCTTAGTCTAAACCATCTTCTCTTTTTTTTCTTTATTATATGACTAAGTAATAAAAAACCTAACAAGTCGGTGTAGATTGTAACACATGACAATTGTGTATATGTGAGGAACTTAGATCACAAAAATCCACTTAATAGCAAAAGATAATTGACCTGAAAAGAAATATGACTTCATTCAATACTATACAAGGTTCTAACTATTTACTATAGCCCATTATTTGCATATAATGCTCCCCAGGAGATCACTTCAAATTCTACTTTCCTAGAAAGATTTAATTCACTTGATAATGTTTGCCTAACAAAAAAGGAAAAAAAATATATTGTCTAGATCCTAATCATTTTTTAATTAAAGTCAGGAGGTCCT
>OY856414.1:834603503-834606003 GCA_963693085.1 Alisma plantago-aquatica | reverse complement strand
AAGTTCATGTATGTTTAGGCAGTGCGAGACATTATTGGTTCTGCGGCACAGAGATTGTCCACAACCTCATACTAGCCATGTATCTTTTTTCTTGTCTTTTCAGATGTAGTTTTTTAATTTGTTCTGAATCATTGTTTCCATACTAGACCAATAAAAGGCTTTTGAGTACGTAATTATGACCTGGTGGATTTGGATCAAATAAGCATGACATGATCTGCATGACATGATGAGAGGTTGAGAATTATATCCTTGTTTCCTGTGTCTATCTATATATATATACCCTATAAAAAGGAAGTCTCTGCTGCCTGCTTGACTGTGTGCTTTTGATCGCACCAGTCTGGTCGTTGCTACTTCACTTTTTTTTCCTTTTTTTAATTTTGTTTTACAGTCATGTTTATCTGTAGCTTTCTGAGTTGTATTTATATACCAACAACTATATTTTTTTTAGTGAGCAGGAGCCGAAGATATTACTGTTGGCTTTTACGCTAAGCACTTTCTATATTGTATCTGCAGTCTATGTTGTTGTTCTTTGTACCTGTGTTAATGTCTGCTTCACGTACATGTTCCTCAGCCTCTAGGCAATCGTGATTCTTCTTTCTTCCCCCTTATCATTGTATTTTTATTAAAGTGGAGTGGGGTTAGAACTGGGAGCTTTGAGATTTAGGTTCTGGTGGTGTAGCAATAGTTGCAGATTTTTAAATCTTACAAAGATCAATGGGGGATCTTAAAGCAATACAAACATATAGTCAATGCCAAGTACTTGTGTAGGAGGTCTTATCATGGTTAAGACATAGAAGGTATAGACCAAGAGATGCTTCTGATACGGTGGAATGAATCTGGATCGAATTGTAGTCCATCTTGGCCTGCAAACTAGCTTTATGTACTTCTATCTTCATTAAGTTGATTTTTGTTTTATTGAATAAGCTTGTTATTTTGTTCCACCGAGACAATACTAAGCCATGATTGTGTTTGTGTGTAAATAAATGTAAGTCACCTGCATTACAGTTGGTTCTTGCCTATTACAATGTGACTGTCCATATTACAGATGACACTTTCTTATTACAATATGATTATCCATATTACAATATGGCACCTACATTACTGTTGGTTCTTGCGTAGTACAATGTGACTATCCATATTATACACGACACTTGCTTATTACGATATGAGTATCCATATTACAAAATTGTCACCTACATTACAGTTGGCTCTTGTCTATTACAATGTGACTATCTATATTACAAATGACACTTACTTATTACAATACGAGTATCCATATTACAAAATTATCACCTACCTTACGGTTGGCTCTTGCCTATTATAATGTGACTGTCCATATGGCATATGACACTTGCTTAATACAACATGACTATCCATATTACAAAACTGTCACCTGCATTACAGTTGGCTCTTGCCTATTACAATGTGACTGTCCATATTACAGATGACACTTTCTTATTACAATATGACTATCCATATTACAATATGTCACCTACATTACTGTTGGTTCTTGCCTAGTACAATGTGACTATCCATATTACAGATGACACTTGCTTATTACGATATGAGTATCCATATTACAAAACTGTCACCTACATTACAGTTGGCTCTTGTCTATTACAATGTGACTGTCTATATTGCATATGATACTTTCTTATTACAATATGAGTATCCATATTACAAACCGGTCACCTATATTACGGTTGGCTCTTGCCTATTACAATGTGACTATCCATATTACATATGATACTTGCTTATTACAATATGACTATCCACTTGCTTATTACTAAAAAAGACAGTAGGTATTAGCAGACAGTCTAAATTCCATAGATGCCCAAAAATTAAGTCAGTGGCTATTAAGACAAGAAAGACGATCAAGACATGTAACACATGATGACAGACACAATTGCCAGCATTGTGAATGCACGAAATTCCTTGAACACACTCCAGTTGAACACTTTCCAAACCAAGGCATGCCTCAACAACAATATACGTGAACTGCCCCACCATGAATCCATCAAGATGGCAGTGACCATGAGGCCCATCTTCACCTTTACAAGTAGCAGCTTGGTCTAGGAATCTGAAACTACAACATGAGACATATTGTTTTCATAGTTACTCTAACTGCTATCCATATTACAAAAGTGTCACCTGCATTACAGTTGGCTCTTGCCGATTACAATGTGACTGTCCATATTACAAATGACACTTTCTTATTACAATATGACTATCCATATTACAATCTGTCACCTACATTACTGTTGGTTCTTGCCTAGTACAATGTGCTTGCCATATGCTCGTTCTTCATGTAGGCAATGATTATGACATTCCAAGAGATCAATTTTTGGAAGACATCTCATCGAACACCTTCACGGCAATCATAAAGTCAGTCCCTGGAGCTCGCAAGCATGACAGACCAGGCAACCACATCCCACCTTGTGGTTCCGATGAAAAGTACACCAGCTACCCTAAGGTCATGTATTTAGTGTTGAAATCAATG